>APFE030792645.1:0-11080 GCA_000404065.3 Pinus taeda
CTATAAATTACAAGAGAATAGTTTTTGACATAGGTTTGTCTGGTGATTTTGTTGAAGAATGTTATGCATATATTTTTTCACCTTAAGATGGTTGGTATCACATTAACAATAAAGGACAATAAGCTGTCATGGAATGAAGCATTGTTAAGGATCAGATTGTGGTAAAAGGGATTTACCAATTCCTGTCACAGGGCAATATGAGGGATTCGAGTCTACGCATGTTTCAAAAACTGGGGAGTTGGGATATTTCCTAATTTCTGTCTCAATGGTTTTGCAGAGAATAAGGATTTCATAGCTCTTCTTTTATACATACTACGGGGCATTTGGCATATGAGGAAATGTTAAGAGATTCCTGACCAGAGAGATCCGAACGTCAGGGGATTCAGAATCAAGGGATTTAGATCCTGTTTAGAAGCACTCAAAAATAAAGCAGATCAGTAAAAACACATTAATTAAGAAAAATACACTATAGTCACATCTTATCATCGATGCACAATAAATAAACAAACCACTCACATCTTATCATTGATGCACAATAATAAACAAAACATTATAATTTATGCTGCAATCACAACCAGATGAGTAATACATCACTTAAATCTGCGGCACTTACATACTTAGTAGCAACTATTTAAGAAACAATGTATGAAGAAATACTCTTTTGCTGCAATTAAATACTGAGTAGCAACTATTTAAGAGCCAATGTATGAAGAAATACAAGAGTTCTGCACATAACCACAATGATTAAACCACAATTAATCATTATTTAGCTTGAAACAGGGCATTCATTTGATTTTCGAATACAATTTCAAATCAAAAGCATCGATGACCAAAACAATAAAAATGCCTAACAAAATCACTACAATCCTAGGTTTAACCAGCGGCATAGAGTGAATCTGATACCATTTCTGAGCGCCTCCATCTAATGCAACATGCAAGGTCAGTAATAGAGCAAATGGAGGTCTCAAAAATCTCCAATATGAGGAAAAGTGCCAGTCTGGGACTGCATATAAGGACCATGATGATGATGAGCAAAACAAGGCTTGACCAGAAGAAGTCAGAGACCCAATACTGCTAAATGAAGTATTACAAAATATGAAGACACAATTGCCTAATGTACAGGGCATTCATCAAATTTTCAGAAGTCCAGAAGTCAACAAGGCACATGTGCCCCTTTTCTCTCTTTTTCTCTACATTCTCAAATTTCCAACCTTGCCGAGAATTGTATTAAACATTGATAGCATGATTCTTGCCAAGGAGGAAAAGAATTTCTTTCTGCAATTAAGGGAATACGAATAAGAATAGCTGCTTAGCAGAAGGTTGACAGAGTACATCACGTAGGTGATACAGATGAATGCTATGAGTGAGGCCATCAGTTTCCTGATCCTGGATCCAATGCCTGAGTTTTTAGAGCCAACAGCCATTTGTTCCCATGCAAGTTTTTGAAGGTCTTTCTGATCTTTCCTAGTGATGGCCATCGTCATCGTCTGATTGTTGTGCCAAGGTTTTTCTCTGTCACATTTGAACAAATTCTATTAAAATTGAAAAGAAACAAAAAAGAGCAAGCAGACATTTTTACAGACAAACAAACCAAAAAGAATTAAGTCCATTCTTTCCCTGAATGCAATATACATTACAGCATGAGCTGAAAACTGTAAAGGTTCCTGGAAGATCAAATCTTGGACACATTGAATTTCCCACATAAAGGTCCTAGAAGGAAATTTATAAGATAGGCACAAACAAATAATCTGAAATGGCAGAATCTTTGCAGAAATTCACTGAGATGGCGCCTTCAATTAAGGAGATAATTGTGAGAACGTTGAAGCTTCTCTTCTGGGGAATCCTCTTGGAAGGTACTTATCAGAACATATTTACATGTATAAATATATCCAGCTTTTAATGACTCGGAGCTTATGAAAACCAATTCTCTTTCGTCAGCATCATTTCCTTCATAAATATTTTTTCCAAAAAAAAACTATGGCCTGGCCAACAAATAAATGTCATTGTTAAAACCTAGTAGCAGTTCTCAGCACCACTATGCCCATAGCCAATTTTTTTTCCTCTGCAATATGGTCAACTTTAGGCCTACTACGAGCATCATTTCCTTCATAAATATTTTTTCCAAAAAAAAACTATGGCTTGGCCAACAAATAAATGTCACTGTTAAAACCTAGTAGCAGTTCTCAGCACCACTATGCCCATAGCCAATATTTTTTCCTCTGCAATATGATCAACCTTAGCCCTACAACATAATGCTGAGTGTAAAATATACCATGAGAGGGCCTATTAGCATTAAGAAGATCTACACAAGTTATTTATGGGTATATATATTATTTTAATAACCAAGATTTTATTCCTGACATTCCTATTGCAGTATACATGAAAATGCTGCATCTTAAAAACCAACATCCGACAATTTAATTGAAGCTAAAGGGAGCATTCATAAGACATTCCTATTGCAGTATACATGAAAATGCTGCATCTTAAAAACCAACATCCCACAATTCAATTGAAGCTAAAGGGAGCATTCATAACTTTTATCTCCAGGATGAAAACCACAAAACCAACACTGGAAGCAAAAGTAAATCAATATAAATGAAGCTGAGATTCAAAATGACAGTTGGGCTAATAAAAATCATCATCATATAAAATCCTTTCAAACAACTTATAAATAATAAAATGTCCAAATACATAATATAAACCAATATTTTTCTCGTCCGAAAAAAAACAAAATGTCAAAGTGAATAGTCTTGTCAATAACAACTGAAATTACCATGCATACCATATGAATTATTTTCAAGGAAACAACGTCTAATAAATACCATTAGAAAGCTTGAGCTGGAGGATATGATGTGCCATTCCAATGTCCAGAGATTTTCTTGATTTTCCATGCTTATCATATGTTGTTGTAATTAGGAATGGTTTACAGTTCTGCAGCTACAACACAGAGGTGAAGGTCTATAATGTTAGTTGTGTGAAGAGTCTGGGACTACATATAAGGACCATGATGATGATGAGCAATCAGACATTCTTACACACAAACAAACCAACAAAAAAGAATAATCAGACATTCTTACACACAAACAAACCAACAAAAATTAAGTCCATTGTTTCCCTGAATGCAATATACATTACACCATGAGCTGAAAACTGTAAACGTTCCTGGAAGATCAAATCTTGGACACATTGAATTTCCCACAGAAAGGTCCTAGAAGAAAAATTATAAGCTAGGCACAAACAAAAAATCTGGTATGTACTGAAGAGACCAGTCTTGTCATACTACAAATTATAGTGCTTTCGCTGAATGCAATATTCAATGCACCACAAGCTGAAAACAATAAGTCCAAGTAAAATGTAAATGAGAGTGACAACATTTTCTGGGTATGCCAAAGCAATTTGTCTTTTGATCTGTATCCCAGCCATTTGCCTTCTGTATAATTAATCATTATAATAATCTGTAAACATCGATCTTCAGAATAAAAAAATTCACTTGTCCAAGATGTTCAGGTGGTAATGTCACCAGTGTTTGAGGTGATATTTGAAAACTATATGATTGGAAGTACAATCTTCATATAGTACTATTGTTCTAGTAGTAAATGGAAGCAATTATTAGGTAAGTCTGCAAAACATAGAAAAGATCAAGAAGACATTCTACAGGAAAGCATGACAATAAGCAGAGGGACACCAATACCATATAAAACCTTTAATAGAACACGAAGAATATGTCTTTGAAGTCATAAAAGTTGTGGTATAGCAATTGAAACATTTACCATTGATGAGTGAACTAAACAGTAGGAGCATGACTGTTGGATTTCACTTTAACATATGGTTTACACATGGAGATGTGCTTGGTAGGTTCTAACTAAACATATATACAATGAAAGTATTCGTTGGCTTCTAAACATATGTAGAATAAAAGCATTCTATCACATTTAGTTGTAATTGAGTGTAAGCAGCTAATCATATATGCATGATGGGCCATGGCATCGGCAACACCAATTAGTGTTTATTGTGGTTCCATATTGTGCGAGTTGTTCTTGTAATTGATGCCGCATTTGCCTGTGTCCATCTCTTTCATAAATGTGAATTGTTAGCTTAAGTAGTTTTCTTATTCTCTTTAACAACTCTATTGCTGGGCGCAAACAGTAAAGCGACATTGATTGCTGTGGCAATATCCTTGTCTACATATCTTGTAAGGTTAGTTCCTGTTGCTAGATTTCTTCGCAACATGCTTATAACAGTCGTAGGTAACCTGTATCCATACCTGTTGCCATCAAAAAAGGAAACATTGTAAGTGACAATGGATATGTTTGACAATTTTGTTGAGTATATAATATAAAATAAACGATTCCAACAAGTATAAAAGCATATGAAAGTAAATGTAATAGCAAGCAAATGTATGTGAAAGTTTGTTATGTAGTGAGTGGTGTTTACCATGTGTCTAATTTTGGAAGACAGGTTGTACGAATGGCTAAAGAGTATTATCCTGAATAGACTTTGATGCAAGCAATGACTCTTCTTGTATTCTACGCTGAAGATATGGATTCTTGTGAATTTGTGCAATGCGTGAGAATGGGAATGCTGGATTGATGTGTATGTCTGCCAATGACCGCACTCTTGAAATTGCAGTGAACGTTAGCCCTTGGCGTTCTCTGGTGCCGATGTCCACTGTTGCTTTGTCTAATGTCATTCCTTGTGACTTGTGGATCGTTAAAGCCCATGCCATCTGAAGTGGTATTTGACGGCGTGTACCCCTTGTGATGGGAGAAATAGGTACATATGTTGGGTGTGAAATGTCCCATGGTGTTCCTTTGTATTGTTTAAATTCGACAACCACGAAGGATGGTAATTCTGGGGGATTTGAATCAATTGAATAAAATATTGAGATGACCTTCCCAAGTGTGCCATTGACGAGGCCTGCATGTGCCCATAAGTTGCTGGTGAGCATAACTTTTTGTTCATTGCATAAGAGCACTTTTGCAGGTAGCTATTCATCTTCTGTTGTAGTAGGAGTCTTCTGCCTTTGTTGTTCTGCAGAACAGACTGCTACTGGGGTGTTCAATTTTTTAAGCATTATCTTATTATGTAAGACAGCTGAGTTGTTTGTTGAAAATAGGTGCATGGATTCTTCAAATATGAATTTTTCTTCATGTGTAAGAGATGAACTTGTTCTTGACATTAGGTGCTGCCAATCTTCAAGTGTAGCTATTCCATTCTGGAGATTTGCAAGTATTTGCCGGAAAGCAACCTGGGATGGGCTAGTTCCTTGTTGACGGAAAACGGTTGAAAGTGTTATGAATATGTCGAAGCTGCGCCAAAGTGTAGTGCCACGTGATGTCCCAGCATATAAAGGAATGTCTTTTACAGGCGGTAGTTGGCCTAGATCACCGACAAGGATAATTGAGCGGTTACCAAAGGGTGCATTCCGATGAAGAGTAAATGCCTCTCTTAGACGATTGTCAATGCGAGAAAGCATTTTGGGACCAATGAAATTCATTTCATCAATGAGAATGTATTCTACATGACGAAGTTGCTCTTGCAGTTGTAGGAGTGGCTGGCCTTCGAGAGGATGCATTGTTTGGATAGGGATACGAAGGGCAGAGAGAATTGTGAGGGCATTTATGTTGAAAGCTGCAACGCCGGTTGGTGCAAGTAACAATAAAGGGTTTTTGTTTGCTGGCGAGTTTTCAACAAATGCTTGTTGCACACATTTAATCAAATGGGATTTTCCTGTTCCAGTTGTCCCTTGTATGATGATTCTGCATGGTGGTTTTGGCGAAGGGGCTTTGAAGTGTGAAAAAATAGTGGTAAAAGCTATATTTTGGGTAGGGGATAATGTGTGATCATGGGGAAGGTTGGAAAAAGAATGATGTTGGTTTTGAATGGCTGAGTGGTTGAAATCAATGAAATTGATGGCACTTTCTTGCAAGGGGGGAGGGATAATATTTTGTGACCAATTGTGGTTGACATCGAAGTCGCGGTAGCCAATCATGTCGAGGTCATCAATTGCAATATTGCAACCTGGGTGCAGCTGAGAGAGGATTTGCCATTCATTCATCTGCATGGAAGCAGGAGGGGTGTTCGCAGTAGTTTGATCTTCAGTAGGTGGGCTTTGTGGGTGTTCAATTTCTCGATGGACATGCCATGGTGTATATGTACCCTTTTTTTGTTCCCAGTGGGCGATAATTTCTGCATCAGTTGAACCAATGTCATCAGGGAGTGTTCGGAAGGGGAACTACAATAGTAATTCACTCCAGCAAAAGGTGGCATAAGAAGGATTAGCAGAGGAAGGAATGACATTGTAACAGGGCAAGACATGTACAATCATTGGGGGGAATATGTGTTTCCAATGGTTATTCCTCCGTTGGGCAGAATATGACCACGAGCGTGCAGCTTCAAGGAGGGGCAGTGATTCTAATGAGGCAGGTCTATTCATATATGCAACGATAAAGTTTGGTGTCGAGCTAGGATTGTCACTATCTTGTGAAACACGTCTGAAAACAGCCCTGTTGACATTCAAAGAACGAAATGTACGGCTGCAGAGAGAAAGAGGTAGCTTTTGTAACATATGGAATATTTCTTGTGCACCGATGTCTCCATTGGCGATCATTTCTGTAAGGAGTTTTCGGATGACAACAACAGTAGGCGCTTCTGGAAGTGCACTTGCTGATAGCCGTGATAACATTTGACGGTAGCTTTCAGATCTTGTTTCTGCTTTTGCTGCATACTTTGAAATGTATTTCAACACAGCATGGCGAGAAAGGACTGGTTGGCAATCAACATTCGCTCTCCAAATAAAGAGTAGATCGGCATTGTGAATATTCAACCTTTCATCATTGCGAGCAGGGACGTAGGTTTTATGACCTTTATCATCAATGAAAAGTGAAGAAGTGGAATTCAACTCCCATGGTACTCCATATCGGCAGCTAAGTACACTATCTTTCTTACGAAGACAAGAAGATTCATGACGCTCTGTATGACGTTGAATGCAGTTGACGAGCTCTGTATAGTCTTCAAACTGGTTGGACACAAATATTGATGCTGTGTCAAGAAGACATGGGTTATGAATTGTTGATTGGTGAAGTGGAATATTTCAGTGTTCTGCTTGGCGTGGATTCCAGGCAGTTACGTAGTGGTCGAAATATTTCTTTGCATTAGCAATTTCTAGTGCATTGTCCCAATCAAGTGTGTCCATGTCTGGTGCATTTTGTAGCCAGAGGAAGCCATGAATGTGTGCGGATCCTCGATGTTGCCATTCGTATCTGAAAATAATATGAAGTTTACATATGGATAATACATATATGTACAGTGTATAAAATTAATGTAGAGGGAAATGGATATTAATTAATACCTGCACCAGTAGTCGATTGCATGGAGACCTTTTTGTAGGATTTCTTCAAGGAAAATTGTGAATCTGCAATGCATATATCACGCTGTTAGATGTGGGTTTTTAATTATGTTTTGAATTTTCCATTGGAAGGGGTTGACTGAATTGGAAGGAACACTGTTGGGCATGATTGCGTGCAAGTCATGCCATTTAGTATCAGCTGCGCTGAGAGTGAAGAAGAAGGTTGGGCTTCCTATTTACGTGATCATGTCAGTCAGCTCAGATCGTCGTTTGTTCCAGAAAGACCGTGTTCCTCGTAGGGCTGAACCGAACCGCATTATTTGCTCTGGCAATTTTGATTCTGGAGAATCATGCAGACACTGGTGTAGATCTGAAATCGTTGTTGGCAAGTTGTTGTCAATGTACTTTTTCACGAAAACATTAGCTGTTTCTTGGCTACGGTGGCGCAATAGAATGTTATAAAGATAATAGTGGAATCTTGGGTGTTGGCCGAAGCGGTTATCATGGTAGTGCAGCAAGTGTAAAGCATATTCATGCATCTCAACTTTTGTAAGTCTTGGTTGCATGATCATTGCATTTCCTGTAGGGAAGAGTGTGGGGAATGCCATGGAAAAGAGGCCGATGGTGTTGTATTCATTTATAGCAGTTAAAGATATTGGAGGCCAATCGATAGAGCTTGTTGAATTTGAATGGGGCAAGTGCAAATAGTTACGAATGTGCTCAAGCTCAGTGCATGAATTTGGGAGGACTGGAACGAAAGAAGAGGGTTGGATTTCTGATGGAGGTAGCATGACATTAGTATCAAATGTAGAATCAGTAGTGTTTTGATGGGGTTCAAAAGAGGAGGTGGTTACATTATGGAGAAGGGAAGAAATGTCTGTAGGGTGATTTGGCAACGCAGAAAGTGCAGATGAATTGAATTGAACATCACAGTAGTAAGGGTCATTTTTTATTTTGTATTCAAGGGCTGCAAGGACGTGGGATTTGCAAACGAAGAATTCGTAAGCTTTTTCAGATGGAGTTTGCCTTTTGACAATGAGGATGTCTAATTCAGAGAGCATTCAGGGTAAGTATTTGGCAATAGTGGTGATGTCTTGAGGGAAACTAATTGTATGGCCACTATATTTGTATTGACCACCACGGGAATGAGTGACTTGTAGAATGGGGTTGACACGTGCAATGAGCATTTCTTCAACCTGTGTTAATTGGTGAAGGACATAGGGTTGTTCTCCAGGGTCCATGTTGTTTAGTTGAGAAAACCGACTGGCTGATTTGGATTACGCACAATGAAAACAAGAGAGTCTACCATAGAAAAGCTTTGTTTTCATTCCTGGGTATGCTTCCTTGCATATTGTGCAAACATGCAAGTTAGAAAATCCATCAATCCTTTCTCGAAAGCGACGGTGTTCATCAGTAAGGGGAGGGTTATATTGGAATTGATGAATGTGAGATGGGTTGGTTTGTATAGTTGGGAGTGCATTTGAGGTGGGAAGGGATGTAGAGGAAGTAGTAGGGTTGTTGCGATTTTCATAAAGTAGTCGACGTCGTGCATTTATTCTATCCTTTTGTTGTGCATAAAGAAGACGACGCCGCTCATTTTTGGCTGCAACTTGATTGTTTGTTGGCATATCTAAACAAGTACAAATAAATATTGTTAGTTTTGCATAATGAGTAGTGCATGTTTGGAGAATGTAGTACAAGTATTAGAAATAACTTTTTTTTAGGTAGACTAGGTAGAAGGGAAAACATGCAATTAGGATTGATATAAAATTGTAAGTTATTTTGGCGTCTAACATTGAAAGGAGAGAAGCAAGATAAAAAAATATGTTGCTCCCTTCTTCTTCAATTGTTTTTTTGTTTGGCATGTTTGAACGATAAAATAAATAGATTAGCAAGCAAGAGATCATTGTATAGCATGTAGACAACGAACGAGAAACATATGTAGTAACTCTTTGCAAATCTTGATATCTATATTATTAAAATGTAAATGGAAAACTTACGTATTTTGGAATGTCTGGAAGAGAGTATTTGAAGTGAAAGTTAAAGTTTGCGTCGTAATAACATGGGTGTGTAATTTACAACACTATGAGAAAATGAGTTGTGCGGATATGTTTGTTTATGTACAAGAAGTCGTGTTTGAAGAGACCCTGAAAAGCAGTTCACAGGCGGCAAACAATAGGTCGTTTTGAAGTGGAAATTGCTTAAAGGTCAAGCAGTGGTTCTTTGCATGCAGAGGCATATTGAAGTTATTC
The DNA here is from genome assembly GCA_000404065.3 of Pinus taeda. Classification (NCBI taxonomy): domain Eukaryota; kingdom Viridiplantae; phylum Streptophyta; class Pinopsida; order Pinales; family Pinaceae; genus Pinus; species Pinus taeda. The sequence goes on from APFE030792645.1 coordinate 9,601, forward strand.
TGACTTGATCAGTATTGGTTGCAAGTGTTGAATACCATTGAAAAAAATATGCTTTAATGCAAAGTGTTAGTTGGAAGCATCGTTCTGAAATTTGGCCACAAATTTCATGTAGACCGCTGGTTCGATAGAAAGAAGGAACAAGTCTTTTGTCGTGATGCCCATGAGCTCGTTTCTTGCATCATTGAAAATTGTGACATTCTGCAGATTCCTGGTGTGGTCATGTAGTTCAATTTTAAGTTTGTACTAGTAGTCACATTATAGGAAGTTATCGTTACATTTGTACAATGCTATACCATGGAGTAAACATGGGCCGTGCTTTCAAGTTTCTGCAGATTTTTCTTGTTTGGGCATATGCAGGTCACAAAAAGCACATAACTCCCAACAAAAGATAGATGGTTCCCTTCATATTTCTACCCAAATATGTGGCAGTTCATATGAGAATTGAGAAAGACTAGATGATCCAGTGCAAGAAGCTTGATATCAGGGCCAGAGCTAGAAATGGCAAGGACTTGAAAATTTTCAATAGTAAGGAGGAAATAATGAAGAGGGTTGCTAACATTCCTGGACTGGAGAAGCCCGCTGTTTTTTGCTGGCTGTTGCCGTTGATCTTTTAGAGGACAAAGTGTTGTTAGAGGGAATTGGACAGATGTCAACTGTAGATTAGAAGAGCCAGAATGTGCACATTCTCTAAGGGAATGATTATTCCATTTCCAGTATTGTTTGTTTTTCTTCCATTTTAACAAGATCTGATTTTGAAAGTAAAATGAACATTTCAGGAATTAAAGAAAGCATTATATAGTGTTCAGTATGGAAATGCATCAAAGTGTGATGTTGAATTCTTATATGTGAGAAGATATGTATACATAGTTTTTAGGATAAACTGACTTGAGAACTATACCCTACTTTTATGTTGAACCATTTTAGTTTATATTTCTATTAATCATAATACCTTTGGTGTAGCTTGTGTCAAACCGACATACTTGTTTTGAATGATACATTTGAAAATACAAATTACAGATCCTAAACAAAGATATTCAATTGGTACAAATGATGTGCAGGCATTGCAAAGTTCCATATTCCAAATGGTTGTTTGATTATTTTTCCTAATAAAAGCATCATATGCAATGTAGTGTACTTGTTCTTAAGAGAAGATAAATAATTCCACTTTGTAATCACAAAGGATGATCCAGTTTTATGTTGCCTTCCCATGCCATGACTGGCTACAATTTTTGGACTAGGTCAAGAACCTATTACAGAACAAAAGTATCTTATGAACTGCAGTGTCCATCTTCACAAAAGCACATACAAAAAATTATAATTGTAGGTTATGATATCTGTAATGCGTGCATATGGATGCCTACGTATTTTCAGGTGACAAACGAGTAGTGCAAGTTTGGAGAATGTAGTACAAGTATTAGAATTAACTTTTTTTATTTGAACATAGAATTACTATTTTTTATTTCAACATCGGTGAAGGTAG
>APFE030792648.1:4010-17766 GCA_000404065.3 Pinus taeda
TTCACCGTGCCAATCATACCATCAGCGGCATGAGACCCCGAAGGAGCAGCAGCAATTTGATTTTGACTAGGTAGGTTGGGGATCTTCTCGTGTAACGTACCCGATTGAGTGTAAACTAAGTCAAGGTACTGGGCTTGAGCAATGACTTGACCTTCAGTAACTACTCCGGCCTTAGCTACATTTTCAGTGATCTTAGGCAACAAGGATTTTACAAACCACTCAGCTAAGATTTGATCCGGGATATAAAACTTCACTAAACGTCGTCGACGTCTCCATTCATGGATATGATCGGAGATGTGAGTGGACGTTGACTGCTTTAATGAGGTTAATAGCTCCGTGCCATTGTCATATCTGACTGGCAACTGAAAATGAGTCAAAAACGAGGTAGCTAACTGACTAAAATCATAAAAGGTGGTTCGCGGTAGTTCGATATACCATTTGGCCGCAAGACCAACTAGAGTGCGTTGAAACAAACGTAACGAATAGAATCATCAGAAATGGAGTTGGATGCACACCAGAGATAATAAGTCATCACATGGTTAGACGGGTCCTCTCCAGGTTTACCTTCGAATTTCGGAATGTCACTAGGCAACTTATGCGGCATTGGCAGCCAATACGGAAGATAATTGATTGGATCGTTCGTAAGGCGCGTCAAGTCAGGTAAATCCAAAGTTGCAATGAATGGTAACTGACGATTAGGGTCTCTGAAACTTGGGGTCTACAAACTAGCCCCAGGAGGAGGATATCCAGGATAACTCGGAATGGGAATCGCATTCGGGATATTTTGTCCTCCTAGAAAACCAGGATTAACGGGACCATACTGGGGTTACAAAGGTTGTTGATATGTATACCCAGGGTACGGTTGATACTGATAGGTTGGTTGCTGCGTAGCAGGACCATATTGAGGTTGATACTGTCCCTGGTATGGAGGTTGAACAAATTGAGGTTGAGAAGTAACAACCGTACTTCCTACAGGTATCTGGATTGAAGTCTGGACCGTAGATCCAAACTGAGGTAAAGAGGTCTGAGGAGCAGATACAGGAACAGTAGAAACTGGAGTTGTTGATACTCCAGAAGAAGGTGGGGTAGATGGAGAAGATGTTGCAGTAGTTTCAGCAGACGTTTGAGGTGGAGTACGAGGTGTACTAGGCCCAGCCTGAGAAACTACAGAAGGTGTAGAAGTTTGAGCCGTAGACTGGACGGGTTGCTAAGATGGACCAGTGGCCTGTCCAGGTTGGGATGACAACTGCACATTCGGTTGCAAGACTTGTTGATTTTGAGAAGGATCCCATACTAAATTCATTCCGGGGTATTGACGTTGAGGATACTGAGGACCATAACTGAGTTGAGTGTAAGATTGATAATACGGTTGACCAGAAGGCGGTTGGTAACCTTGAGGTGGGTACTGACCTTGGGGTTGATAACCCTGAGGCACGTATTGATACTAGGGTTGACCTTGAGGTATGTACGGATATTGATTTTGGGGAGCATACTGATATTGAGGTTGACCTTGGGGTACATAGTGATACTGAGGTTGACCTTGTGGTACATATTGGGTTTGGGCTTGACCTTGAGGAATGTACTGTCCCGTAGGTATGTACTGTCCTTGAGGTTGGCCCCCAGGCGCAAATTGAGTACCTTGAGGTTGCCCCCAATGCATATATTGAGTACCCTGAGGTTGCCCCCCAAGTGCATATTGAGTACCTTGAGGTTTCCCCCCAGGTGGTAACTGACTGCCTTGAGGTTGACCTGACATCATCAGAATTTCTTCTGCACTCAACTGTTTAGTACCACTATTTCCAGTTAACAACTTTTGTTCGATAGGACGAGGAGACGCTCCTGAAAAAGTACCAGAAATGGACTGATACCCAACAGGGAACAGAAGGACCACCGTATAAATAGGCTTCCGGAGATTGGGAATACATGGATGACGGACTAGACATATTCAAAGCAAGATAATGACCTCTAGGTGAAGGGTGATAAAAATGCGAGGTGGTGTAAAACTGAGACCTGAATTTTCTAAAAGATTGGTCAGTGAATGGTACCAATCAGTACTACTAGGCAGACTATAAAAAATCGATTTATGCTCCCTAAACTCTAAAATAGGTCGATTATCCAGAAAAGGGAAGCTTTCTTCGATATCCGCAATAGCAAGTTCTTCGATCACTATGAGTCCAGCGGGAAGATCTTGGGTAATTACGGTTTCTACCCTAGGAGAACTAGGACCACTAGGAGTCGGAGAAACAAACTCTGATACGGGAGTAGGAGCAACTTTAGATTCGGGTTTAGATACGTCGGTTTCTTCACCTATATCACTAGTTGACGCAATGCTACCAGTAACCTCTGAAATTACTACGGGTTGAGAATCAGAATATTCTACCAAAGATGGTTCTCCTTCTTCAGGTGATCGATTTCTACCGCTACTGGGAGATACGAGAACTCTCAAGCCTTCAATGTAGCTTGGTATTTCTTCAGGATGTTGACCCCGAAGTCTACAAGAAGTCCTCAGTAAATCCGCCACATTAACAAACTCAGGGGATTCACCCCGAAGTCTACGGGAATGTCTCGGTAATTCAGCCACAGCTTAAAACTTTTAACTACTTCACACACAGACAAAGTAAAATCTCAATGAAAATCACCTAAAGTCTCTAAAGAACCAAACAAATTTGACGCACACGCCTAAATAATCTAAGAGATCAAACACACACAAACAGTAACTTTCTGGACCGAAAACACTAGTTGGTGATGAAATCCAATGTCGCAGAGTTCGATACAGAAACAGTGGTTGGAACAGTTACCCCGGCAACCTGCTTAATGAATAGACTGGACCAAGTTTCTTCACTTTAACCGTCTCGAGTGAAGAGAACCCCCCATAAAATCCAAGTGAGTCTAGCCGACGTCTGCTCCAGGTATAGTGGGATCTTCCCACCACCATCACCTTAGGAAGAATCCTAGAGACTATGGACACTAAGGTTACCAACAGAAACAAATACACCTGGGGGAATAGTCTATGATCCGATACGCACGCAAGGGCAGAGTAGCAAGCTCAATCCCCTTGAAGGCTCCTCGAAATAAACAGAGGTTTACCAACGAGTGACCCCAGGCTCCTCGACAATAATCCGAGGTTTACCGTTTGTAATACGTGAATATCTGGCATCATTCCCAATGAGGAAGGATTGATTCCCACACTGGTTCGGACATGATCTCATGCTTCTCCTTTAAGAGGAGCTTTCCCAGAGTATAAATGCAACAATTGGATTTCTCTTACCGCAAGATAAAGCTACTTGTTTGTTTTACTTATCTTGGAGAGTTAATTACTCCCTACTCCAAGATACTAGCCTAAGCTATATTGGTGTATCAGAGCCCTAGAAACAAAAATTTTCTAGATTGATTTTATATTAAGCGTGATTTTTAGTGGTTTTTGATTAAGTCAAAAGGTGATGGAGATGAAACTTATGGTGTAAAGACTCGACACAAAATCACTATAAAGATGCACTTAAGATGACTAACTAATCTTTTCTCTTCAATGAAGTTCTAGCTAAGAAAGAGTTGGGAGATGCAAATACTTTAAAAACACAAATCTTTCTTTAACAATCAAATCAAAAGAAGAGTATTCGTTTCAATGCACTCAAAAATGAGATAACTAATTATTTCCACAAGAATTTCTCTTTTCATTCGAAAACTCAAATGCTATTAAGAACAATCTTTTTCATCAAAAGAGACCTTTCATTTTTTTGTTTAAAAACAATTAAAAACTATAACTAAAGCAAATCTTTGATAAAACTATAGAATAAGGCAAATTTAAGATCTACAAACTAACATAAATCTATTTGAAGTAACAAGCTTACAAAAAGTCTTTTTGAGGATGTTTTACTTGGTCACAAGCAAACCAAGGACTATTTGTTCAGAATCACAAAAAGTTAAGAACAACCAATTTCGTATTCCTTTTTAAAAAATGAAAATCCACACTTTCAATCACAAGCTTATCGAAGTTTTGAAAAGAGAAAACTCAAAGCGGATTTCTCAACAAGGGGAGATTTCACAAATGGTCAGACTCTCAAGAAGACTGGTAGACACTAAGGTGAGATGAAGTCCCTACAACCTCTAAGCTCAGAGCCACTACACAACCAAATCGAAAAACAAACCCAACAAGCAAAACTTCTAGGATTTCACCTAAAACCCTAATGCTAATGAAACAATCCAAGGAAAGATTTCAACCAGTCACATGCAGGCATGGGCAAACGATAACCACTAGAAAAACAAAATAAAGCTAACTGAAAGAGCAAAAGTCAAAAATTTCAAAAATTTAGCAGGGTACGCAGGTGCAAAGCTTACCCAGGTGCGGGTACACTCTGTGCACAAAAACAAAGTGTGTACAGGTACTCACTGTGATATAAGCGCAGGCTGCGGACTTCAACTAAAGTAATGAAAAAGAAAAAAAAAAGCTAAATCAACTAAGTCTACCCAAAGCCACATACAACAAGCCAAAAATAGAAACAAAAAGGCAAGTTTCTCAAGTCAAAGAAAATCGAGGAAAACAATCAAGTCCCCAGTGGAGTCGCCATTTTGTCACGCGGAATCAGTCGATCTTGCGGACAAGACAGACCTTCCTAGAATCTAATGAAGACCTAATGACAAACAAACCAACCATACACTATCTTTCTCTAAATGCGCTTTATAAATAATGGAAAACAAATGTGTTTAAGGCCTACCTCATGTCCAACACAAGTTTGGAGATTCCTTCGCTCCTTTGATCCAAGTAAGTTCCTTTGTCGCAAAACTGCAAGCACAAACAAGGAAAACGATTAAATAGCACCTGAATATCCAATATTATAAAACATATTTAACATGAAAGTCAAGGAGTCCATGAAACAAATAGCATAAGATACTTGTTGAGAAAAATGTGTTTGATTGTATTAATTCAAAAGAAAAGAACCATACAACCTTTGCCTTGACGCTGTACAAGCTCCTTCTAGGGTCCAACAAGAAGTCTCCTATACTTTAACAAGCTTCACTCACTCCCTAATGGGGCCAAAAAGGTATGTGATCTCTCTTCTTAAGCTCAAATAGGAAGTCTTGATTTCACTAGCATTTACCCTCAAAAATTCAGCTTCTAACTTCCCTGGCCACTGACCCAATGCTTCAATTTATAGTGCAATGGAGATCAGTTACCAGCTCCTCCTTCAAAGGGATAGAGTCCTCCTTCAAAGGGATAGCTCCTCTCAACAAGGGATTAGTTCCTCCTTCTATGGGATGCATGAACCACTTGGAGCGAACAATCCACATAAAAAATGCTTCTAGAAAACTCTAGAATTAACCCAAGATGATTTTTTTAAGATAAATATTGCGCCTTTTGACTTTTATAGGGGTACACACCCTCCCCTTTACATACAGAGTGTATAAGTACGCAGATTTCCTGAACAGAAGGTGCGGGCCCACAGGAAAAAGTAAGAGAAAGTGCGGAACCAGAGTGAGAAAGTGCGGAACCAGAGTTACATTGCTTTTTTGATGTCTTTCTCTCATTTTTAAAGCTTGCTTTGAAGAGCTGAGGTTTAAGACTTGCTTAGGAAGCTGGTATAGGTGATGATAGGCCTACACCGACTGCAAATAATCAAGGTGATGATATTTTTGTGTAACACAGGTGATCAAGAAAATCCTTAAGGAAGCACAGGATAGGTAGAAGAGCTATGAAGATTGAAAAAAATGTTCAAGGAGTTGCAGGTTGGGGAATTGGTGTACTCGCATATCAAACCTAATAAAATATCCTTATGGATTGGTTCATGGGCCAAGCTAGCACCATGATTTTGTGTACCCTTCAATACCATTGAGATGATTGGGTCAGTAGCCTATTGACTTGCACTACCTTTGAGAGTGACGATGTCTTCCATGTATCTCTGGTTAAGAAGTATGTTAGATATGTTGATCATGTGATTGAATGGCTTGTATTGTAGGTGGAACTAGATGGAGAACTCTAACCAGAGCCTTAGTGTATATTGCAAAAAAAAGGTGCTCATGCTCCGGAACAAAGCAATCGAGCAAGTTAAAGTGTGTTGGAAGCACTTTGGCCCCGTTGAAGCTACATGGGAGATGGTGGATCATATGCGGGCTATGTATACTTCATTATTTATCGGTTGAGGAAAATCAAATTTGTTATGGTGGTGTGGTATTTACTTTATGGTTATTTGGTAGTTTCTTTACGATGGTGTTGGTGGTGTTGGACTTGCCAACATGTCAAGGGGATCTCCCCAGTAAGAAGTCCCAATTAGACCTCAAACTGTATGGTGTAGGAGTCCCAACAGTGGGTCGTAAGGTAATGCCTTGACCATGGTGTTTCATAGAGGAAATTAAGATAAATATGTCAGTAGCAAGGTGTGACTGATGCAGTGAGTCGAGGAAGGCCTATGAGAGGTTCCAACACTTCGAAGGGGGAAGGAGGTGAAGGTGACTTCCAAGTTGAAAGGGATCAATCCCAACTCGTCTAGGAACACACAACATTAAGGACATGCATAGCTTCTAGTGGAGCAGTCCACTCGCATGTGGTAGTCACATCATACAAGGTAAGGTAACACTTACAACACTCACGGATAAGTTTGAGACAAGTGTGATGGTTGTTATAGCAAGGTTCAAGTGAAAGGTCTATCTCATGTTTTGTGGATCAGTCGACACAGACGATGACAACATTAACCACATACGCAACACATTAACAACAAGATTCATATAATTGCATGTGGATCAATTTATACACAAGTACATAATTTAAACAACACATATCATTAAAGCAACTAGAGCAGTCCAACTACAATAACAAAATATGCATAAAAATGTGCTAGCTCTTATTATATAAAGAAGTGTAAGTCACAATCATACAATACATCCATGTAAACCTACGAGCCCTAACAATGGAAAGTTGCAATCACATCTGCCTGCTCCTCTAAAGAGATGTATTAGCTCCGTGCAGTGGAGAAGCCAAGGAACATTACAATACTATCCAAGCCTTCTTCAAGATAGTCTTAGTAGAAGCGTGGTTGACCAAAAGGCTCTACAATGAGTTATGAGGGACTATTTATAGCAAAGGGTGGGGTGACCCTTGACATTCCCCTTTGTGAGAGTTCAACTACCCTCATGAATCTTCACCTATTCTATGACTGTTACATCCAACTATTGACACTTGACTTACACTTGACATGACTCAACATTACAATGCACATGTACTCATGTGAGACAACATGGCTTGAGCAAGACTTGCAAGACATCACTGAAACTCAGTCTGCTGTGGTGAGACCAACTCTTTGACATGCTTGTGATGGTGAAGCTAGTGACTCGATGCCAAGCTTGGTCATCCATGATGGTGTGCATGCACCTCATGGTGACATCTTGTTGAAGCGAACTCTTGCTTTCGTTGCAACCGGTGCATTGGTTCGACCCCTTCATCCAACTCGTCTACTAACATGTGCATGGTTTTCTTGGGTGCGGCTGAATGGATAGCACACTGATGCATAGTGTTTGTGTTGATCTTCAAGTGTGTGCTAGTAGTCATGCGCATCAACTTGCTAAAGTACCCATTCGGCTCCATTTGGACTTGCTTCTTGTCTTCACCTTATGGAGTGCGTTGAATGGGTTGGATTGCACGCGTTCACATAAGGAAATGCATGTTTTTGAATCCCTTGCATGAGATCAACCACACTGCTCACCATGTCTTCTCCATGTTAGCTGTTGGGATGGATCTTTAACTTGTTCCGGTGTAGTTTCATCCATGAGTGCATGTTATGCCCACTATTGTTCCTGATCTTGTTGCAACTCATTTGTCTGTCTATATAGCTTCATGTTCTTCCTAAATTGCTTCTTATGCACATGCAACTCATTTTTTGTTAGATCTTCTACCTTCACGCGATCTTCATGTTGCACCATCACTCCATAGATGGAGTCTCTAAATTTTCTTTCATCATCAATGGACCGACTTGAGCTTGCAATCTTGTTCTGCCTTTGTGTTGTCAATATCCCTCCTCTTGTATTCTTTGCATTTGGTATGTTGTCTTCAACTATTGTTCATGATGCTTCTCGCTATGATGTTGTTGCTTTATGTATTTGTCTATGAACAACTTGATGTCTTTGTGAGTAGGAAAGCTCATAGACACTTGATTGTCTACATCCCCAAACATGCTCTGAATGGTGTCCTCGTCTTTGCTCTCCTAGAAACCATTGTACCTATACTGCTGAGAGGCAAATGAACACCTGTGATACCTATATACATGGAAACACTCATAGAAAGTAGTTTGTAAATTGAAAACCAAAATGAACATGAGAACTGACTTGCAATATACTTGGGTGAATGATCATGAAGGTTGCGCAATTTCAATTGGGAGGTCGAGAGACTGACTACTAAGAATGCTTAAGGCATAGTCTAGGCTACTGGGAGACTGGCTAACTACTGGAACTATGCAATGCATAGTCCAGTCTGGTTGCTGTCTACTGGAACTGTGCAATGTACAGTCCAGTTTGGCTAGTGATTGCTCAGATTGCACAATGCACAATTCCATTTGGGAAGGACTACTGGCCTAGGGACAGATCTGTGTAATTTCTTGGGCCAAGTAGCCATTCTCCACCAGAAATGTAGAAAATAGTCCTAGAGGCCATTACCGAGTAGGAATGCAAAAATCTGGAGAGGAAGGTGAGCCTTCCTCTCCCAGATTGCTCAATGCAGCCTTGGTGAAGGTAGAGCCTGGGCCAAGGCTGGCCCGACTCGCTGACGTGAAACTGAAAGCTAGTAAGTTAGTGAATGCATGGCGAAACTAAGTGATATAAGAAGTGATTGACAATGCATGAAGAACATGAATGAAAGATTCATCAAACAGATCAACATGCATGTGGGTGAGGCAGTTCCCCAGTTGGGCTAGCGTCCATGTAAAACAATTTCATGCATGCAACAACAATGAGATAGCAATGAAAACTGAAATAGAGCTAAGACAAGCTAGTATATATGTAAGTGACAACAAGCATTTAAAGAAATGAAGAAAACATTTCTCCTAGAAGCGAAAACACAAAAAGTGATATAAATGCAGCACAAGGCATGTGAAGCGGGCTTACCCCAAAACAGCGGAGTTGAATGTGCTGATTACTCCTATATGTGATGTGGGATGTTAGAGCTGCAAGGTTGATGTGAGTAATGAAATCTACAACATCCGATTTATGAGTTTTGATAACATTGAGTTTGTGACGCGCATGCCATGAATCTAGGGTAAGCAACACTTGGTGGGAGGTTTCGGAATTGCTCCTTGCATGTAACCTCCAAATGCTAAACATAGATCCCGGAAACAACCTTTGCATGTTGCCTTGGGAGAAGCATCCCATGCATGAAAGTCTATTTTTCTCAGTCTCAGAGGGAACCAGTCAACTCAACTTCATATGCAAGAGATTGCTCAACTGTTGGAGAAAAATGTGCATTTCTGGCTGGGAATTGGGCTAGTTGCCCAAGAGATTTGTGCAATTTCTGGGTGGAGCAACTAACTGCAGCTCAGATCCTTTCATTCCTCAATGAGCACACATGACTAGCTAACACACATTAAGAATCAAACAACACTCAAAACTCATGATTTGGATAAAATTATACTATTCATGCTGAGTGAACAATCATAAATCTAATGCTAATGAATAACTAACTATTGTTCACCTTCCTTTGAAGGATTCTCCTCTTATTTATACATCAATTAGTGATATCTACTCAATAAATGTAGATCCCTTAAATATCTACTAGATCCATACTTGTCTCAACTTATCCCTAAATGCTAGATACAAATCCCATGACACATCAAGATCTCCATGATCTTTCTCCTTGGAATATGGTCCACCTCTTGAGTTGAAATTCGAATTTCATCTTGGGAGGCCACATAAGAGTGCCTTGGAATCTTCCAAATGATCTACAAATGTCATCAAACTTAATCCACTTTTAGGTATAAGCAAATAACTGTTATTTCTCTAACTTTTAATAATAAATTCACTCTAAATACATGAAATTAATAACTTTGGAAAATGTAAATGTGAACTCATGTAGTAATGATAATGTAGGTTTATGTAATGATAATGTAATGGAATGAGATGACAAAATGAGGATAAAGTGAAAAATAGTGAAAGTGAATGTTAATTTTGGCAGCCCAACATACCCCCCAACTTAAGTTATTGCATGTCCTCATGCAATCTATTGCATTGATTCACTTTATCAGGATTTAATATTTTTGCATTGTCTTGCTTTTATATGAACTTTAGCTGATATCAATTTTTTAACTTCGCATATTTTTCTTTGTGACAATTTTGTTCTTTTTGCAAAGTGTTCTTTTTGAAAAACATTCTATTGCAACATATTATTTAGCTTGGTTCTTGTGTGACAACCAAAATTTGATTAGTATTGGTTCTTGTGTAACAATACTTTCGTTGTTTTTGTGTTGCATCAAAAGACTTTGAAAACATTTAATCAAAAATTCATTCTTCGATCATTATTTGAAAAACATGTAACGTTGGAATCATAACACAATAGTAGTTATTTGGAAAGGTATGTTGGTTAGGACATATATGACATATGAAAGGTGAGAATGGAATATGAATGTGAATATGAGTTATGAAAATGAACATGGCGAAGCATTTTCCAAAAATTATAATTTCAGTATTAAAGGAATTATATGATAAAACACTAGAAAAGAACATAACTTTAATTACCTAAGTGGACAAACTATGTATATGTAGAAAAATGTAGATTTTTCTGTTGAATCATGGAATGAAGAATACAAGAATATGATCTGTGTCTTGGTTGCATGCATGATGGATGAAGTCGTGAATGTGGATCTTTTATTATTTCTACTGAATCTGTTCCAAAGTATAAAATATTGTTGAATATGCTTCTAAATCATATAGTCCTCATGGCGTCCCATATCGTGGCATAATTATTTCCATGTGAATAAATGTGTCGATGTTCAACATGGAAAGAATTCATTGGATTACCAGCCATTGATGAATGTCATTAACCAATGCAAGGAAAACTCACTTTTAATGTCAATGAGTGCCAAGGTATCCAAGTACATCTTGCGAAGTGCGAATGGATGAGTTGATGTCGAGCCACTTTCAAGATCCTAGAAACAAGGGACATTAATGTCTTTATCCCAGATAAGGTGCTGAGGTCGATGGGTCAAGACTTGTTGAAAGGTGGTCCTTAAGGAATCCCACATCATTCAATGTGAGTTCATACAAAATGATTGGTAGGACTATAGATACAAGATGTTATGGTCAAACAATTTTTATGGCAATGTAGAGATATGGATAGTTTATTCGTGAGCCAAAAAGATGAACTGAAAAGAAGGAAAAAATGTATGCGACTTAGAAAAGTAGACATGTATGAAGTCATGATCGATAAGGAAATGAATCAGTGGAATTTAACTTGGATGACAAATGAGGCTTTGAAGGAGAAGTGTGGGTAAACATATCATGACACAAAATATTTGTGTGTAGTGATAATTGTCATGACATATGCAATTAGCTCCTTCATATTTCAATGATGAATGTGATTTCGAGAGATCACATCTGCATGAACTTGGATCGTCTGCGCACTTGTAAAATCTCAATACAATTCCTACATGGAAATTGTGAGAGCTTTTTGAAAGATATAAAATGCTAGCAATGAAATAATTTTTTTTTTACCTGTTGCCTTTGCACACTAGTTCCTTTGAAATAACTCCAAGAAGACAAGTTAGCCTAAAATGTTTTCAATTGTTATGATATGTCCATTTGTATTATTCATTTATTATTATTTTTATTTATTTTTATTATTTATTTATAATTGTTTTGGTTTATTTATTTATAATTGTTTTGATTTATTTATTTTTCATCGAACTTCAACCATACTTATTCTAAATTAAAAATAAAAAAATCAGGTATGACCAATGAATATGGTGGCCATCCACTTTATCAACTGCATAGTGAATTTGTAGAAGCAGAAAGGAAATATGAAGAGAAGAAATGATAATCTCCTCTGACATAAACAAGACTGAGATCCAAGAACACATGCTTGAATTAAACCTACGAGTGAAAAAGTTTTTCAGATTCTAACTAATTACACCGAAAAAAAACATAAATGGATAGGTGATGGAGAGAAATGTACGACGCATAGAACTTAAAGAAGGAAGGTGGCTCCTCCAAGAAAGGCAACTCCAAATCTGGCCATGACCTTCTCCATAGCACCATTCATCGCGGCTCCACCGATCTCCTTGAAGTATTTGTTGTCATATGAACCATTCATAATAATTTCAATTCATCGTCTGTTAGATTTGATGGCCTCAAACATGGCAGTTAAATTATCATAATCTGGAAGATTTGGATGAACATGTGAATCGCCCTTTGTTGAGCTCTCCCTTGATGTTTCCGACCCTTCAACAAAAAGTGGAGATTGAGTATTCTGAGATGACACTGTGATGTTTGGAAGAGACTGTTTAAGAGGTTGAAACTTCGGCTTGTATTGAGATGACTGAATACGAGACTCAACAACCTAATTTGGTGTTGGTGCAGAGAGATTTTCTGCATGTTCTGGATTCTAATGTTTGAAGTCTAATGATGTACCATGTGATGAGCCATTGAAGAGAGGAAGCTTTTTCTTTTTAATATGACTATTGGTACTATCATTGTATCTTTCCAATCTCAATCTTCTCTCCAACTCAATGAAGTTTTTATTTTCGCATTCAGCTTGCCAACGAAACCAGGGGTAATGGTGTCCATGTACTCGAAAAACCTGGTATTATTATCGTATCCCTCGTCCCACTTGTTACCAACGTCGAGCTTGACCCATGTTGACTATATTGTTCCAATAAATCAGATTTTTGAAATATTGGTGGATTGGGAAATCAAGATCCTGTGGAGAGAGAGATCACAAGAAATCACATAAAGATAGGATAGCAATTAATTCAAACATAAAGGCCTATTTTTGGAGGATTTTTGTCTAACCACGTTTAATGGATACTAAAAAATGCAGGGCAGTTGAAACTGTTATTTGTCCCCACCCACTCCACTAGCAGTGAGTAATAAATTCAAGAAGCTTGCCTTAGGGATGGCCCTCATTTTGTCTCAGAAATATGCCATATGATGCCTCATAAATGAGTCATACTCTACCTCATAAATGTTTCATACTTTGCCTCAAAATAGATGTGCGAGTTGCCTCACACAAGTTCTGATAAGTTCAGTTAATCCTTGCTCATAGATGACACCGTGTTATGTTTGGCATCTGATGCACAACGTTCATAACCCTCACAGGATCAAAAGGTAGCAGCGAAGCCTCCTAGACCAACATTCATATCCATGATATTGCGGTATCTTCCTTGACCCAGTTGTTGTATAAGCCTCTTGTAGTTTTCTACCCCATCATTCCATATTTTAGAATTCTCATTGAATTTTTCAGTAGTAATTCCAAGAATACTGCCACTGCTTATTCGGGGAGAAACAACTGTTACACGCTTCGACCACTTTTCTAAGGCTCCTCCTGCAGCTGCATCAATATACCTGACCTCTCGTGTTATGCAGATTTCCATTTTTCTATACCAAGCATCATCCGTATTATCATTTTTACAAATATGAGGAACCTTGTAATCATTTATGTTCTTCACACATTCCATGTGATTCATGGGTTTTTTCCATAAAGTAAGATCGCCCTTTTCAAATGTTTGACAACATCTTCAATAACATCTTGCTCTTGTTTCAGGTCCTCAGGAGTTCTTTCCCATCCTCT
>APFE030792648.1:18675-52541 GCA_000404065.3 Pinus taeda
AAAATATATTGAATTTTATTCTAATTTCTTTTTAATTTAATTTTGTTTTAAAATCAGAATTTTTTAAGAAGAATTTAAATTTTATTCTAACCCTAAAATAATCTTAAAAAATTATTGATTAAGAATGAAGATGCTTTTTTTTTAGCAAATGGGGACAAGTATATTACAAACCTTGAAAACATTTATAGACATCCTACTTTCTGATCCTCGAGATTGTCCAAAGATGTAGGAGGAGAGCATACTTATTTGAAAGAGAAAATATCATCCTACCTAATCTATGTTAATTGGAAATTACAAGCTATTACGTGTAATTAAATTTCCAATGTCACCATTCATGTAATAGTAGTTAAAATATATTCATTTTCAATTTCGCAATTTTAAAATGAAAATATACAAGGATGATCGAATATGGTTTTTGTGAGTGCAATTTAATGAAATAAGAACAAAAATGGAATTGATCTAACCTCGTATTTGCTTGAAACAATTGAAACCATCTTTCGATTAGGCTTTCATAGGTGTGTTTTCCACTCCGATTCAGATCATGTTGCAACTTCTCTTTGTCCTCCTCAATCCCATGTTCGAATAATTGTTCATCATCAGATATACATGATTCTTCAAATGTTAATTCATTGTTTTCTTTTGGAGGAGTAGTTAATCTTTTGGATATTATCAAGCTCTCTTCTTAGCAAGAAGAGGAGATCTTCACTCTTGCTAGGATCTAATTGAGTTGTTCCAAACTTATACTCATTGTTCTTCCATATATAAATATGGATTTTTATTGTGTTTTTGTTTTTAGTGAATGGGGTTTTGATTGTGCTTTTTTTTAATTTATTTTTTATTTTATATATATATATTATATATATATATATATAATATATATATATAATATATATGAGAATAAACTTAAATGAAAATGCCTAAATGCAATTAACCTTAAAAAAAATGATCCTAAATGAAAATGTTTCCTAAACAATCCTCCTAACTAGCTTACATCTAAGTTTGCATCCCTGAAAACAACGCCAAAATGTTGGGTGATTTAATTGTATGCTAAATCCCTGTCATTTAATTTGTCAAGCTGGGGGTTTCGTAAACTTAGAAGAAAACCAAAATATATGGGATCTTATATGAAACTGGTGTAGGAAGTTTGCTTAGAATGGAAATGCATATTAGAAATCTAAATTATTTTGAAACAAAAAGATATATATCTATTTTATGAAAGCAGAAAAATGTTTCATCAATGGAATTAGTTTACTTTAGAAGATAGAGAAGAGACTCTTGTTCAAGAGTCATGGTTGTCCTTCTACAATCTTTCTATAATAACATTTCCAAACACCTAAGAAAGAAGGAAATAAAGCATATAAATGAAAGCATGTAAATATTGTTTTCAGTTTAATTCCTAGCTCATGGAGAAGAGTCTCCTAACTTAGGAGATCATGGTTGTCCTTCTCACATAAAAACTAGCTACTCAAAGCAAATCAATCTTCACATAAATGTAATTGAGGAAAGCATATAAGAAAGTAAATCTTGTTTCAATTCAGTCTAGCTCATGGAAAATAGGCTCCTAACTTAGGAGTTTCTGGTTTTCCTTCTGGCATAAAAACTAGTTACTGATAGGAGATAAATCTTCACACAACAAAACAAACATGGCCATAAAATGAATTCATACTAAAATTATCTACAAGTATTTAGAACAAAGAAATAAGATGAACATCCAGACTTAAAACTAGTATATTCACAACTATGAACATTACTCTACAACAAAGTGTACTTATCTTAGTATGGGGATCCTTTCATTCCTCGATGAGCACACATGAACAACTAGCACATCTTAAGAATCAAAAAACACGCTTAACTCATGATTTGGAAAAAATGATATTATTCTTGTTGAATGAACAACCATAAATCTGATGCAAATGAATAACTAACTACTGTTCACCTTCCTTTGAAGGATGATCCTCTTATTTATAAATGAATTAGGGATATCTAGTAAATAAATGTAGATCCTTTAAATATCTACTAGATCCATACTTGTCTCGACTTATCCCTAAATACTAGATACAAATCCCATGACACATCAAGATCTCCATGATCTTTCTCCTTCGAATATGGTCTACCTCTTGAGTTGAAATTCGAATTTCATCTTGGGAGGCCACATAAGAGTGCTTTGAAAGCTTTCAAATGATCTACACATGTCATCAAACTCAAGCCACTTTTAGGTATAAGCAAATACATGTTATTTGTCTAACTTTTATTCATAAATTCACTCTAAATACATGAAATTAATAACTTTGGAAAACGTAAATGTGAACTCATTTAGTAATGATAATTTAGGTTTATGTAATGATAATGTAATGGAATGAGGTGAATAAATGAGGATAAAGGTGAAAAATAGTGAAAGTGAATGTTAATTTTGGTGGCCCAACAATGATCATTTGTAAACACCGTAATGAGTTGTGTTATAAAGCTCCACTATGCAATATGTTGTCATGTTGTTATGATGTTTTGTTTTGAGCATATATTTCATTGTAAATATTGCATGGAGATGTGTTATAAAGCTCCATAAGAAATATGTATTCTTTCAGCAGGTTGCCGAGGTATTTGTGTTATTGAACACCGAGGACGGTGTCCCCCAAGGGGGAGGGTTCTGTAAAAACCCTAGTGAAAATTCCATGTAATGAAAGTTAATAAAGGAAAAATAATAACCACATTGATGGGACACTTATTCCAAGCTAAATGTTGGGAAAAATCCTAGTGATGGGGATCACTTGTGATTGTTAATGGCTAAGGAAATTAGCAATTGGAATGGCTAAGGCTTTGGAAAGGAAAAATGGAACTTTTGGCACAATTATTTCTGAAAATAATGGAAATTAGGAGAAAAGGGAGGTGAAAGGTCACATGTTGCATGTGAGGATGAAAATGAATGAAAATAATGGAAAATGAAGAAAATAGAGGCCTCATCCATAAAAAGGCTTTTGAGGATTAGTTGGTAATGTTTTGAAAATTCAGTGTTGGATTTGTCTCTGATTATTTTCTCTCTCTCTCATTCTCTTGGATACGTATAGTTTTCTTGGAGCACTCTTGGAGGGTGTGGCATACTTGGATTTTTAGAGCAAGAAGGGAAAGGAAGAGTGGGAAATCGCAAGAAGGCTTGAAGATCAATAACTACATCATATTTGGTTGCAGGTACTAAGTTGCATGTATGATTTCTTCACTAGTTTTGGCATGCATGGCATATGCTTGTGGTTTCTTGGTTATGATTTGTTATTGGCATGGATGATTGCCTCAATCGACAGTGGATTGCCTAGACTTTCCATTGCTTGGATAGCCATGGTTATTGTCGGTTTAATTTCGTTGTTTGTTGTTGCTTGGTTCTCATGTTTCCTTAGGTTGGGTTGAGTTATTAGTTCCTTGAAGTCTTGATTGGACAAATACTCTTGAAGCCTTATAACAACTTGGGTTGAGTTACTAGTCCTGGAAGCCTTGGCTAGAAAAAATCTCTAGAATCCTATGGTGGGTTGAGTTACTAGTCCTAGAAGCCTTGGTTGGATAAACGCTCTGGAATCCCAGTGGCAGCTATGGGTTGAATTACTGGTACTCGAAGCCTTCGTTGGAACAAATGCTCTGGAAGCCCTCAAAGGCTTGGATGGAGACCAATCTGATGATGTTGTTGTGATGTCCGACCATGAGGTGGAATATTTGTTTCATGGGTTTAGGTGGATGGCCTCTGGAAACCTTGGATGAGTTTTGATTGATGTGTTCTATGAAACCCCACATTCATGCTCAGAATATGGCACAGGGGTGAATAGATGAAGAGAGATTTGGCTCAACCATTCTATGGTTAGGTGTAATGTAGTAGTCCCATCTCTAGTTGGTTCATTTCATTCATTAATGAGAAAATCTTTCCCTCGATTTTCATGTGTAAATGTACTGATGTATATGTGGATTTGGATGACTGATATGTTTATGGTATTTCTGTTCTTATTATGTTGGTTATATGTACATATTGTGGCAATAGATATGTATGGCTCTCAACATGTTTTTATTTGTTTATGAATGGATAATGTATCTATGTCCTAATAAATGATAAGGCAGTGAATGGCATGAGGAAAAAATGGTCCATGGTGATTCTCAGATAAGTATGAGATCCCTACACTTAATCTTATTGTTTACGCCTGTAGGTTACATGTTGATGATATGTTTGATGAAATTCTTGTCATGGCTAGTAGGGGTCTAGATATGGTCTTATCAGTTTATTTCTTTGGCATCATTGTTTACCTATACTTTTACCAGTTTTAAGTTATCATTCCATATTGGGCTTTGTTCTGGGCTCTGGGCTTGAAAAGGTGTCTCAAATCCCAAAATTGCTACCCAAACAAAGCATTATCCTAGAGACTAATGCATTTGGCTAAGGGTTGGAAAGTGTTATAACTCTCCTAGGTTGTGTCTACGGAGTGTTACTCTAGCCTAAGTTGGTCAAAACCTCAGTAGGACCTAGGGGTAAGTTGTCTAAGGTCCGTGTTTTCTTCTTGTGGGTCCTAAGGCTAGTGTTGGAGGTCTATTTGTTTGATTTTGTCGACTCCACTTCCTAAAGGTCACATAGGAGGTTGAATACCATCACAGTAGCCTCTTATCGCATGTTTACCATTGGTTGGATAGTTATATTGGTAGATGTGGGAGGAGGGTGTTATAATATTGCTTTTGCTTCATTGATCCTTGCTTTCCTTTCTTTCCCTTTGCTTGCTTTTCCTTCCTTAAAAGATTGAGTTTTCCAAGAAAACTCTAAGTGACCGAGAGAGAGAGAGAGAGAGAGAGAGAGAGCTCCAAACTTTAACTAACAAAAGGTTAGCAAAAAGCTTGCCCACTAATCCTCAAAAGCCTTTTTATGAATGAGGCCTCTAATTTTTTCATTTTCCATTATTTTTCTTCAATTTCCTCTTCACATGCAATCTGTGAATTTTCACCTTAATTTTCTCCTATTTTCCTTTATTTTCGTAAATAGATGTGCCAAAAATTCATTTCTTCCTTTTAATGTGTTTGCCTTAGCCTTTGCCAATTTCCTTAGCTAAAAAAACACACATCTAGTGATGCCCACTTGGATATCTTTGCCCAACATTCAAATTAGAATAAGTGTCAATTAACCATGGTCTTATTTTTCCTTTATTAACTTTTATTACATGAACTTTGCATTAGCCCTATTACAAAACCCTCTCCTTTGGGGAACACCGTCCTCAATGTTAAACCACACTATGACCTCAGAAAAACCATTGAAAAGAAAAAATAGTGCCCATGGAGCTTTATAACTTAGCTCGTTGTAGTATTTATAATGAATGACCTGCTCAAAAGAAAAACATGATGAAAACATGACAACAAAACAACCATACCGACTATTGGATCTTTATAACTTAGCTCATGGCGGTATTTACATCCATATACATATACCAAAACATTAGAAAAACATATGCCAAACATATACTAACATAAAACCAAAAATGATCTTCCTTAACCAACAAACATTGAAGGATAAAGGGCCCACATCTGGTTTGTCATCTCCCATGTAGCTTATTCAGGCCCAAAGTGCTTCCACTGCATTTTAACTTGCTCTATGGCTCTGTTCCTGAGCATGAGATGCTTCCGCTGCAATATGCACTGAGGTTATGGTTGGAACTCTCTTTCTTACTCCACCTGCAATACAAACCAATCAATAACATGATCAACATCCTTTATATACTTCTTAAGAATTTAAATATGTAAAACATCATGGAATTTCACTGTTGGAGGCAGTGCAAGTCAATATGCCACTAATCCAGTCCTCTCAAGGATCTCAAAAGGCCCGCAATAGCATGGTGCCAACTTGGCACATGATCCAATCCTCAATGATATTTCCTTCGGCTTGATGCACAAATACACATGCTCCCTGGCAACCTAAAAATCCTTGAATACCCTATGTTGGTCTGCATAACTCTTATGTCTATCATGTGATTCCTTTAGATTCTTTTTAATAGCCTGCATTTCCTGCTCCATGTATTCCAAAATATGTCACCCAATAAATACCCTATTCACTAGATCACTCTAGCTGATGGGAGTATTAAAACTCCACCCATACAATGCCTCAAAAGGATACATCCTCAATGACTCTTGATAACTAGTATTGTATACGAACTCAACCAATGGAAGGCACTCCTCCCATTTCCTCTATTAGTGCATCATGTACATACTTAGAATATCATCCAAGATCCTATTGACCCTCTCTATCTATCCATTTTTCTCTAGATGATAAGTTGTGTTGAAGGACAACTCTGTAACGAAGCATGCAAATAGCTCCTTCCAAAACTTGGAAGTGAATTTGGCATTCTTGTCTGAAACAATATTCTTTTGAACACCATGCAATTTCACTATCTCTCTAATGAGCACCTATGCTACCTCACTGGATGAATATGTAGTCTTCACTAGAATGAAGTGAGCTACCTTTCTCAACCTGTCAACCATGACCATAATAGAATCATGCTGCCTTACTATCCTCGGAAGACTTGTGACGAAATCCGTGGAAATCTACACATTTAGCCATGAACTCTACTACTTCCCAGTGTGCTTTCCCTGTGTCCACTTGAGACTCTATTTTAGAATTTGGTCCCTCATTGTTGATAGTTACACTAGGCGTGGGGTTGTCATCAGCTCTTAACAAATGCAATGGAATTATTTCGAGCCTTTGATTTCTGAATTCTTGAAACTTTTCAAAATCTTTAGGACTCAAATTTGCATTCACCCAATCAAACACTTTTTCGAATGATTCAACTAATTGTAAGAGATATTCATAATTATTAGCTTCATGGTTGAAGGGATTTATCTTTACTGCACAAGTAATATTGTGTGTTATCTTGTTTGGGTCGAATTGCCTCTTTGGTAGAGTATGGAGCCCGAGGCTCTCTAGGCTTAGTGATTCCTTGGTTGCATGGTTTAAATTTGGCAACAAAAGAGAACCACATCAAATGGGAAAGAATAGTTATAGGGGCTTTCCAAAGAAGATACGGGATACATACCCATTTTATCATATTTGAACTTCTTCTCTAGGACCCTCCAGCCCTCGATCATCTTGAAAGGTTCTTCATTTTTCTTTGCAAAGTTGGTTAGGTATGATTTGTCATATATGTCCTGAGGGTCAGGTATATGATAGATTTGCTTCAATTCATGAGCTTTGAATGACCCCATTAGCTCCATCTTCGAGTTCCTGAATTGCCTGTATTCAATACTGAGATTTTCCACCACCCATCTAATCATATCATTGTATGGGAGTATTTTCACTCTTTCTCCTATTATGTGAAGGAAGGAACACTCAAAACCTTTTGAATTGGACCCCTGAAGGTTTTATTGAGTCAGTCATTGCGTTTATGACAATAATTTTAGGATTCTCATCTTCAAATATATTGTATATGACTTCCCATGCTGTCGCTCCTCCATCGATGCTGCAAACTATATTAGCGAATATAGGCGACATTTTTGATACCTCAGCCTATGTATGCTCTGCTTCTTCTGCTTTTGTATTACCTTTCACAATGACATCTCTTTTGAAGCTTTCTTGAAATGAAAGAGATATATTAGCGCACATAATGGAGGAAAATTAAGGCAAAGAGTTCTTTGAAATGACTTTGAATCATGGGAAGATTTTACATGAGATTTCAGTGTTAACTAGCCATAACTTGAAAACATCAATTCCTCTCCCTGAGCTGCTAAACATTAATTACTCTGTCAAACAACTCATTATTACATTAAAACTCAATAAATTCTCCACACTTCACACTTTATTTGTGCATCGCATCTTTCAAACATTGCCATATAACATTATTTGGAGTTAATACGAAATGCGATTGTGAGAATCGCAATATCACACTTTGCATATTCTTAAGGGGTGGCACAATGGCATGCTTTATCAATTTTTGATTTGTGGAGTGTGATTGCATGTTATTAAAGTGTGGTGATCGGAAAATTGTAGCGGGTACCTGATCGCATATCACATTTCGAGATTTTCGATGGAATGTTAACAATTGTTACATGGAAAATTGTGAGATACAATTTGCGATAAGAGCTTTAGGGATGAGTTCCTTTTTGAAGGTTTTTTAAGGCAAATTTGTAGAGTTAACATTTATTTTCAAAGGCTAAAAATTTAAAAGGGTCCCCATTTATATGTCAAATATTAACTATTACTTGTATAAATGGGGGGGTTGTTACATAGTACAACACCAGTGAAGGTTCCTATTCCTGTAGGTGTAAATTTATCTGTTGAAGAGTGTCCCAAGACAGAAGAAGAGGAAGAGGACATGCCCCATGTTCCATATCCAAGTGCAGTCGGTAGCCTAATGTATGTAATGGTTTGTACTAGACCATAATTGCACATGTAGTGGGAGTATTGAGACGATTTATATCAAAACCAGGGAAGGAGCATTGGACAACAGTGAAGTGGGTTTTCAGGTACTTGTTTTGCACTAGTGATTATGGTTTGTGCTACCAAGGAAGACCCGAATTGGACAGAGTTGTGGACAGCCATGGCTTTGTTGATGCAGACTGGGTTGGATATCTGGATTAGAGAACACCTACAAGTGGGTATGTGTTTAACCTATTTGTAGGTGCAGTTAGTTAGATGAGAAAGAGACAATTTGTAGTGGCATTTTCAACTATAGAGGTAGAATACATGGAAGCCACTCATGCAAGAAAGGAAGCAGTTTGATTGCAGAGATTGTGTTAAAGTATGGGGTTAGTACAATGAGCTATAAGGATAGATTGTGATAGCCAAAGTGCAATTTTTTTGGCAAAGAACCCTGCTTATCATTCAAATACAAAGCACATTGATGTTCAGTATCACTTTGAGGAATACTACAGATACATTTTGACAAAGTCTGTGAGCACTGAGAAGTTCTCTTGGTGTATAGAAACAATGGGCATTGTAGGGCTGGACCAATGACTAAGTTCTCTTGTGGCCCCTCGTGGAAAGAAAACAATAAGTGGGAGAATGTTGGGTGTGTATCATATTCTTTCGATGACTACCCCATGCGTGGGGGGGTCACAAGGGGGGTGGTATCCACCCCTTTACATTGCATGGGGTGTAGAAGGGTGGTAGCATCCCCCCTGTCGGGGGGTTTTGTGTGGGGCAGCACCTTGGGATTTTTTTTTTTGACCCTACATTATGTGGGTGGACCTACATATGGTTTTGTGCATGGTTTTCACACATGGTTTTGGGCATCATGGTTTTCTATCCATTGTATTTTGTAGATCTAGTCAAGGAAACTATGGTTATGTTCTAATCCAAGGTTAATGGATTGGGGTTTATGGATGCTTCAGCATGTATATATATGTATTGTTACATTGAAAGGAATATAATGAAAAATCAATTTGGTAGTGTTGGTTTTGGGATCCAGGGAAAAATATCTGTGTATATTTTTTTTTTATGTTTTATGCTCTCGCCATTGTTTATTTTCTTCTTTTAAGAATATGTTTGTAGGTAATTTCTATATGGGGTTAGAACCTACAAGGCATATACATTGAAAACCTCTCTTGAGGCAGCCTTTGTGTCTAAAAACAAAAAAACAAACAAAAAATAAGAAAACAAAGAAGAAACAAAGAAAAATCAAGGACATGGATCCACAATATGTCTATTAATTATTTTTATCGTTTTGCAGATTTGAAGATAGTGGTGGATTCCATAGATACAAGGCCAACATCCTCCATATTATCTCCACTTCTCCCTCCATCCATTTCATATCCACCATCCAAACTCATTTTCTCACCATTATCCAACATCCAATTAGCTAAAACATACAATTTCAAACCCTCTTTGGATTGTTGTAGGAAGACCGTAATTTCTATAGGAAGATCGTGTAGTGCTATAGGAGGGCTCCAAAAATCTATAGGAGGGAAATCCAGTTGAAAAAGCCACCAATCTTGACCTTTCCAAGGATAAGTAAGGGTCTCCCACCATGATCCACAATCTATCCATCATTCATCCATCCCAGTTCACAGAAAAATTAGTAATTTTCATTAAAACCCCTTTGTCTCACGCTGCAATTTTTTTTTTTTTTGAGAAACACATAGAGCACATCCTCTCCATTTTCACAAACCTACACTAATCCCTCAAAGCCTTAGCATCATCCTCTAGACCCTTTACATCCTTTCTCATCACCCCCATGCAGTTTGAAGACCCTCGAAGAGAAGAAAATGACTACTACAGGAAGAGAACCTCCTCCTGTAGAAGCCTATGAAAATCTCACAGAAATCCGTAATCCTATTATTTTTTCCATTAGTGGGGGGTGTTACTAACTCATTAGGCACTCTACAATAGTCATACCACTCCAAGTAGGACTCTCCACTAGTATCAGCCCTTAGACATCAACAAAGGACCTGCACACATAGAAACAACAATAGTCAAATACCATGAGCAGAAAAAATATATATATACACAAGAAAAGGGAAAACATAGAAATACAAATCCCTTGGTGATAGTGCAAAGGTCCAACTCTAGCACGCACATCCATACATTAATCAATAACGAGGTAGGCATAGGTATGGAAACCTCTCATCTCCTCACTATGTGTAAATAATAAAAAATTTATAAATATCGAGAGAAGGTATTTTTATAAGTTGGAGGTGGCCAGTTAACTTGGCCACCCTTGGTCAGTAAACAAAAAGTGATTATGAGCCCTCATGCAAAGTGGAGGTGTCACATCATTCAAGTTAGGATCACTGAGAGTGGGTGTTGAGTATAACTATAGATGGGGAAATGGTCTAAAAGAGGAAAGCTCATGCGTCTGCCACGTCATCAAAACCTTCCAAGCCCAAGCTATAAATGGCATATAATGTACTAGGGCTCGAATTATCTTGCATTTATGCTCATTTCAAAAATAGTTAAGGTGAGGATGAGCTTGGGGTGCCATCGAGGAGAGTCGAACCCTGATTTTCCATTTCTACAGGAGGAAGTTACAAGAAGCTCGAGAAGTTGCTACAAGAATCCTAAAATGGTGAAGGAATGATGCCAAGGATTGAAGTAGTCTCTAATTGATTATTATTATCCCAATCCATGTGGTAAAAAGTAATTGCACCCTCTCCTTCATCTTTCCATAACTTATATGCGGGTGCACCCTAAATTCTATAGGAAATATCAGTGATTTGGTGAATTGAAAGAACTTGTATGGTTTTTTATTAGAGGGAATATAGGAAATTATCATCATCCAAATATTTCAACCCTCTACTGCCACTGAATTACACATCGGATCTATTGTAGGGAGAATCTCTTCTTCACTTAGTTGAAAACATAGAAAAGAGACGGGGGGGATTCAATAGAAGGGAGCCCTTAGACACTAAAAGAATCCATATCCACCCTCCTATTTTAGATTTTTTAGAAGACATCAGTGGTTAGGATTCTTTGAACTGTTGAAGGGATATGAATTTTCCATGGACCTAAACTCTTTGACATAAGTTAATGCCACCACTGTAGTGAGGGGATTAGCTATTTCCTTCAATCCTAAGCTAATTACCAGTGTGACAACCCTACTCCTAGGGATGCAATGGAAAAGAGTAGACAAAACCATAATTTCCATTGCTAAAAATAACTTCTTCATTGCCAATCAAAAACCCATCAAAGACAAGAATGGAGTTAGGAGGGAAACCCTACCCTATCCCTAGGATGAGGTGGCCTACAATATCCTAAAATACATCTCAAGTGAAGGGAGGATGAGTGTAGTCTATGGATACCATTTTAGGTTACTCCATCAACTAAGGTTTCCAACAAAATTTCCCCTCGCTCAAAGATTTAGTGTACCATACTTCTTCCTACAATCGATCAGGGACATGAGTCAAAAACTGAGAGAGGGAAAACACCAACACCTAGGCCACCATGGCCTTGTCAAATTAATAGTGATGGATGCCTTGATCAAACTAAGGATCCTTGTCCTTTGGTCCAAATTCATTAATATAGATAGAGAGACCTTCATTGACACTCATACCCTCACACTAGGTGAGACCCTAACCTCTATTATTGGAGGAAGAGAGGGGAAGGAAGAAGAAGAAGAATATGGGGATGAAGAAGAAGGAGAGATGGATTCAAAGAAGATAGAGGAAGAACAAGAGGAATAGGTAGAAGAAGAGAAATATGAAGAGGAAAAGGGGGAGAAACAGGAAAAATCAAGCGCTAAGAAAACTATTGAATCTAGAGAAGAAGTGGTATCCCTAGAGAAAACAAGTTTGTCCCTAGGACCCAATGAAAAAGAGGTAGCTTCCACCTTATCTACCTTGAGCACCCCATTCAAACCCAAAAATAAAAGGCAAAGGAAATATCCCCTCTACTTTAAGACTAGAAAAAGAACCCGGATCAAGCAAGGGAGGCCTCAAACTCCCACAAAGGTCCCTATCACAATTTAAGAGTCCCCAAGTAAGAAAGAGGAGGCAGGGCCAACTAAAACAAAATTTGAGGAGGCCACCTCTCCAGAAAACATATCAAATACACCTGTAGCATATGTAAGGAGGCCCACCACCAGATCAACCTCCTTTAAACAACCTAAGACACCTATGCCCCTCCAACAAAAAGGAATGGGGAAGCTACATGAAGAATAAAGCATGCTACAAGAAAAAAAGCATGCTACAAGAAAAATAAAGTGTGCTATAGGAAGAATAGAATGTGCTACAGGAAGGGAATAATGAGAAACAGGAGGGGTAGAAGGTAATGCAACAAATATAGGAGTGGGTATCTTCACCAAAAACATTTGAGAAGGACTTCTCAGAGCTTTAGGAGCCTATTGTATCACCTAGTTTGAGGTCCTATTATAAATTCATTGAATGAGGGAGATTTATTCCCCAAAAATTTGCAATTCAACTTTTATTTGAACTGGAAGTAGAAAGAGGAAGAACCCAAAGATGGATGCTTATTGCTAAGTCCAAGAATGTGGAAGATGTGGGCCTCGTGGAAGAGAAGGTTCTTGAAATGGGAAAAGAATTAAGTGAACTAAGAAAGAAAGAGTCCACAATGAGGGAACAATTATAGGTAGAAAATAGATTGTTGAGGGAGAAGTTGCAAGAGAAGGAAACTCATCTGGAAACAATGGAAAGCCTCTCCATGGAGGCATTAGAGTGCATACAAACACCCATCTCTTATGCAATATTTTTTAAACAATAGTGCATACAATTCCAAGTAAAGACCCTAGCACAACATGCATCCATGCCATTTCAAGATTACAAACAATTCATTGAATTATGTGACCAAGGTATCTTAGAAGGCAGAGAAAAATTGAACGAGTTCTACATTCATAACCTCATATTGACTAATACTAATATTTGGGATCCCAATGAAAAGTTGGGGGACATGCAATAAATGGCCCTAACATCTTGGATGACTCATGAGGAGGCCAAAACTGAGGAGGTAAGGAAAGTAATGGAAAATGAAGAGAAAAAACCACTACATATACGGGCAGAGAAGATAAGACCAATGATTTTCATTAGCAATCATAGCATCATCTCCAATGATGCTGATCTAGCACCCAAATACCTTGCCACCTAGGAGTAGGCCATCTCACAGTTCAAGGATACACTTAGGTTGTTATGGACAGAAAGCCAGCAAGCATGCCAAAGAAGATGCAATTCCTTATCCCATAGTCTCTAGATCAGGGAATATCACTCTCTTGAAAGGTTGATGAATCCATTGGAAAGGACACCCCTATACAAAAGACTCGTGCAAAGATTAAAAATCAAATGGACTGGACTCAACCTCAGTCCACCCTTGTTGCCAGGCCTATAGTAAGGAAGAAATGAAGACGAGGAGAGGAAGAAGTAGTCATAAATAGAAAATAATGTAGGCTTCTAACCTCAAAAAGGCACACCATATGAGGAGCCTTGGGTTGTCAGAAAGGCCACTAAGGCCATGAAAGACATGGACATAGATGACTGAGTTGATCAAAGGATGAACAAAAACTTGAGTAGGGGGGTGATGATGAGGCTCATCAATAGGTATATCATAAGAATCATAACGCCATCCTCCAACATTAAAAGCATAGCTTTCTCACATTTATTTCCAGTTTTTTTCATATTATGATTAATGATAGGGGAGATAGATGTGTTATTATGTCATGTGGCCTAATATGGTCTAAATGTCGGAATTGGAGCAATTTCGAGATAATTTAATGTAGGAGCTCAGAGTAGACAATGGGGAGATATCGTAGGAGGTTGTCCACCTCCTTAACTCCTTCAATCAATCAATATCACCCTTCTATCTCTCTTCAACTCAAAGTCATTAGAAGCCAAACAGGACGAGATCATTGGTAGCCAAGCCATTGTAGTTCAATGACGATCTAGATCCACTTTTCTCAAGTTTTGGGAGACAAACATATCTATTTTCTAGGGAGCTCTTGTTAGCTACACTTTTGTATAAATAAATATTCCAAGGAACTCATTAGGGTTCAAACTTTGTTTGCAACTAAGAATTTATTGATCTCAAACACTTGTGACTTCTAGTTTTGACTTATTATGTGATGTATTTGACATTTCTGTAATGATAATGAGAAGCTTCTTATTGATCCATAGCCGAGTTAGTTCAGAGGGTTGAGGCTCTTAGATTTGGGCCCAACCCTGGTAGCTTAGGTCCCTATTATGTATTTATATTCCTTTTAGCTTAGAATGTTTATTAGTCATTGCATTTTAATAGAATATAATTCCTCAAAAAACTTGTGACTATTGCCTCCATCTCATCTTTCTCAATGGAGCCTGATTAGAGGTATCTACAATCACAGCCAAAAAAAATTATGTTCATGATTTCTTGGAAATTATACATTGGTTATCTTGTTTTGGATATAATTGTTGTAGTTTAGAATTTGATTAATTGTATACATAAAAGCTTTTGGCATGAGTTAGATAGTTTCTAAATTCAACTCATATTTTCCACCATTAGTTATGATATTTTATTGATAATAAGAAGAGAAGATGCATGTTATGTTGCAGGACCGTTGAAACTATGGGCTAGGGACCTTCTCACCATCTCCATCCAAGACTTCTCCACTCTCTTTTGATGAATCTCAACCACTCTTCTTGAGCTCTACCTTTTAGGTCACTGTGAACAACCCTTTTAGTCCAAAACTTTCCTTTCTGAAGTGTTGAGATTGGCTAGGGGTGTTGGTCACATTCCATCCATATACCACAACCTTCATCCTTTGATCTCATTGTTCTTACCTTCCAAACCCTCTCAGCATCCTTCCTATAGCATTACAGGTCTTCTTGTAGCAATACATGGATCCTGTAGCATACATGTAGCAGCATTCTTTTCCCTTGTTTTGACCTGGAATGCAAGTTTGACTTAGCTTAGGAGTAGTTTGACCCCCAAGTCCGATTCCATGATCAAAGTTAGCACCTAGGCCATTCTAGCCATCCTTTTTCCTTCACTGCAAGAGAGAATAACATTAGTTTCTTTATCTCATATTTGGAAAATTAGAACATTACTTTATATGATTGTGTGAATTAGATATATGATGCATGAAATATTGAGTTATGAATAGGTAGAATGATTTCCTGGTTACAATTGAATTGATAGCTAGATTGTTGATTGCAATTAGTTTAGTTTCATTTCTACAGGTAGCATAACTTTGGTGTTCTTTCATGAATTAATCCAATAGAATTTCCAAGTTGGTAGAATCTACAAGTGAGATTTGAAAAGAATTCAATTTTCTACATTAGAGCTACCTTTTGAATTGCACTTTCAGTAGTTAATTTCCCCCTAATATAGTGGAAGAATGGTTTTTAAGCCTTAATGATCAAATGACCTAGTTGAGGGTGGCATGAGTAGAATTCCTTATACTATGTATATAGAATTTGTTAGAGTCGGTCTGGTCAGCCCTCCGTCAAAGATCCAGAACTCTTTATGCATTTCATGATTAGGTGTCCCGCTCCATTCTCCCAGTTGCATTCCACTAGGGGCATGCCATAATCTGATGGTGAAGGTCATTATAGTCATTCCCCCTCATGTATGGCTCCTGCTAGCTCAGGTCTTTTGTCAATCATCATCAAAGTCCATGACAGTCAAGGTCTGGTCCTTTAAAGGACAATGGTCATTTCGAGGTTTAGGTCTAGTAATTCATCAATTTGGTCTTTGAACATGTCTAGTAGAGCCATGCAGGCCAGAGTGAGGCCCTTACATAGTTATGGTTTAGAAAGCTTCATCATCATATGGATAGACTTCTACTCTTCCTCAAAACTCTGTTTTGAAGAAAAGTAAAACAGTGTCATTTATGACAAAATTTTCAAAAAATTCGTCAAGTGATTTTTTCAGATGCAGTCATGGTTTTCACGTGCAAGCCCTGCAAAGATTGCTGAAAATTGCATCATTCGAGCTAAAATTTCAAAGGGAAAGTGAAAATCAGTGTGTTTTAAAGTCAGTGAAAAAGTGCAAAACTCAAAAATTAGAAAAATGGGTTTTTGAAGAGGAAAAAATTAAACCCATCTCTTCCAAGGCTATATATACCAATTTTTTCCAAAAACAAATGCATTGTGCCATTACAAGTCTTGGAGAAGTGTTGGAAAGGCGAGAGTGTGCATTGGTGAGCGATTGAGTGAGTTGGAGGCGACCTTGGAGAGCGCGGCACATATAACCAGGAGCGTGATGCACACAGAGGGCACGACGTACACGCAGCCTGCCCATAGTGCAAGTCTCTTCAGGGCACGATGCATACCCAGGGTGCGGTGCACTGGGCTTTGCGCACGGCGCATACAGGCAGCGGCATAAATGAAGAGCTAAGTCGGTTTGGAGGTGAAGACAAGGGCGTTGTGCACACAGGTAGGAGCGCGGCGCACACAGCACCCGCGCACCCTTCAAGCCCATAACGAGCTTGATGCATACCTGGGGCACCGCGCACACAGACAAGGGCGCGACGCAGAGAGACAAAGCACCCAGAACGTGCCAAAACACCCTCAAATCTTTTGTGAAACCCCTCTAATTGCAAGGTAGGCTCTCAAACTCACTTGTGCATCAAATTTGATAAAGGGATGGTGGGTTATTGCCGGTGATTGAATGAAAAAAACATTTCATAAGAAAACACAAGAAGACACCAAAGAAAATACCATTTTCTAGGGTTGTGGAACAGTGTCATTGTTGCCAAGGCTTGATTTTTCCTACCCTACCCCTGTTCCTTATTCCCCCATGTCATTTCTCCTATTACCACTACCCTAACACTGTCAAGCTCATATTCCCTTTCCCCCTCCTCCTATTTCTCAATAGAAACCCTAAACGCTACCCCATCAAAGTACCCCAAACTCCTCCCATATCCCTAACAAATTTCCCCTATAAACCCTATCCCCATTTCATCACTCCCTTCCTAAGAATCCCTGTTTCATTGTTCCCCTTGGTAATAGATATTACAAAGGCACCCAGCCTCCCATCATCATCAAAGGGGCAGCCTAATCACAGTCCACATTGCAGTCATGTCATCACAGCATTCGTCTGAGTATGAGAGGGAGACATATAGTGACTCATCCTTAGAAGAGCAGGCTCCCAGGAGACACCACAAGAGTGGCAAACATGTCAGGGATGAACCCACTACCCTCACCAAGTTACAAGCATGCCCTCTTGCCATGTCATGCTTCCAGCACCTATGATGTTTTGAATTTTGTCAAAGGTTGGCAAATGTCAGAGTTCATCATGAGTTGGCCTGTTTATTTGTGATTCATCTACATGGAGGTCAGTCTACCTTGGCCGGGGTCACTTTCACATCGACACCCAAAGCTATATCAGTGGCAACAAGTATACCAAATGTTGGGGAGCAGTGGCATAAGAAGAAGAAGGTGGAAAGACAACACTATGAGCCTTACATCAAAGCCAGATTCTTGAATGAGATCACAAGAGTATTTCCCTTGAGATACTTGAAAAATGAGTATGCTCTGCTCATGAGATTGATCATGATATACTTCAGTTGTGAGGGGAGGTTCTCTCAACTGTATGCATATCACATCCGCTTTCTCACGAACTTTACCAGGGTGAGGATGATGAACCTCCCATTTTTCATATGCAGGAATATAGAGAGGATGAACACCTTCATGCTGCATAAGACCCCTCAGCAGCAGCTTAACAATGTGTATCACTTCGCTCTTATCCAGATTTTGGTAGATCATCAGTTGGGATTACAGGGCATTGCTTGGGAGGACTTCATCTCCCATGACTTCTTCAGTACACCATAGGTACTATCAGAGCCCAAGAAGGAGTTGGGTGGTTCTTCTTATCATCATGAGCATCATGAGACCACTACCATGCCATTTTTCATTACATATCAGAGAGGCAGTAGGCACTTGTTTGCAGCAGCAAAGTGAGTGTTATCTCCACCCGGGGTGGAAGGGGCCTTGCTTCTGGCATCGATTACATAGGTATTGGACAAGGGCAAGGAGCCCGTGCATGATGAGGGACCATCAGGTGTACGGGAGACCAATTTCATCCTCATTCAGGATGAAGAGACAGAGGCAGAAAATGCCAAGCTTAGGATGACCATTCAGGAGTAGGACTCGGAGATACATGACTTGATACTCAATATGGAGAGAGCTAGATGGGTCATTACATATCTGGAGCAGAGAAACAAACAACTTGAGGACCAACAGACGATCATGGAGCTACAAAGCATCCGTGAAAATCGACAAGCTGCCCAGCAGAGGAGGATCGAGCTCACTACCTTGGAGCAAGAGATCAACAACGACCGTGAGACTTGGTTAGATCGGGTCAATCTACACTTGGAGAAGCTGCTGGAGAAGGAAAATAGGGACACGATCATATTGAGGAGGATGGCTTGTCATTACAGGGCACGGAACATGAGCGCAAAGGCCTTAATAAGGAGCTTGAAGGCTAAATTGAGCAAAGCAACAAAAGAGGCAAAAGAGAAAGATCGGCTTCGAATATTGGCTAAAGCTTCCTTGCCATAGCATAGTACTTCATATAGGACTTCCAGCCCAAATTTCAAGGAATTTGGGGAAATTTTGGTCACATGACAAATTTTTGGCACAAACACAGGTTTTTTCTCTATATGCGCCACCCCACCGGCGCAACGCGTAAGATTGGGAGCTCAAAATGACAAATGGTTTGCATTTTTCGATTCAGCATGCAAAATCACAACTACCGGTACATGGAGCAAGAAATTTGGAGAAGATATTGGCCACCAAAAGGGCAAAAAACACTAAAAAATGGCCTCACTACCCCTATTTTGGCACACAGGAAGCATTCTTGGGAGAATGAAGATTTTGAGGAGCAAATGAGCTCGAAATTAAAAGATTCCACTTGGGTTAGAAAGTAGACAAGACAGGCTTTCCAACGAGCACACTTGGGAACTTTTTTAACTCTGGCAAGTTCCTCAAAACTAGCCTCAAAGTGGCACGATGCATACAGAAAAGGGCATGACGCATATAGGAAAAAAGGCCCAGAATGCCTCTGTTTCGCGAAATTTCGCTTCCCAACTTTTTGGAAGTGGGCCCACTCATATGCAATTTAGTTTTTCAGCACCTAAGGCAGTTTTATAAGTATTTTCACTCCAGATGGTAAGTTATCCAAGTGGTAAAGAAAGGCAAAGGGCCACCCAAGCCATTTGTCATGTTTGTGGCGCTGCACCTGTAGTTGTTGTTTGGCTTTCCACCTTCAATTTGTAATGATTCGAGTAACTCCCCAACCCTTGGGAATTCTATCTCTTCATGGCACATTCTATATATTGTATGCAAACTATTTGCAAAGGGTTGGTTGGCTTGTAACTTCTGGGAGACTGTGGGAAAGAAACTTTGTTTCTGCACTGTATATTTTTTACAGAGGATTAATGAAATGTAGTGGCTCTGTTTCATGAGATTCATGTGGTTGTGAGTGTAGCAAATGTGTCTCTTATGTTTCATATGTATCTTGTTATGTTTCATAGCTCATTTTATATTCATTTCCATTGAAATTTTCTAAGTTAGCTAAGGTATAATTCAATTTTATTGCTCCGCATGTGGGAAAATTTCATGTTTCAGTGTTTATTCTTCTGTTGAAAAGGATTCATGTTGTCCATGCCCTTTTCACCCTCTTAATCAATCTCTCCATTCCGCAATATCTTAAAACTAAATTTCTAGTCTTTTCGCCTACCTTGCCTCACGAAATAATTCGTGCCTTTGTATTAAGTTCTCTTTTCATTGAGGTCCATTGGTCCCATACCATCCCAGAAACACAGTCATTCATAAAAATAACTCCTTATTTTCATATACACTTACTAGCCTAAGATAAATATTTCATTGAAAGTCATCTCAGGCCCTTTCGTTCATCTCTTCACTGAGTGTGACTCGGAGAGAGCCCTCTCCTGTTCTAGTAGGGCTAGCTACCAGATTGAGCTTGGTTTGTGGTTACCCTAAATTTTGCTTTCCTTCAGCCTAAGGTGGATTTAGGTGCTAACATAGTGGCGACTCAACTAGGGAACGAAAATGGTTTGCTTGAAGATTGTTTTGCCCCAGTACATATCTCAAGTTCAGAGCTGATTGTTGATGATGAACAACGATCAGACATCAGAAGACGGCTGAAATCATTCACCTAGTGACTCCTTTCACTGAAGAATCTAGCAACCGGTGCTTCATGGTGACTCCATTGCAGAGGGATCAGTAGCTTTGAGATTTTTTTAAAAATGGAGCGGATTGCAAGAAAATACGCTCCCATGAGCCGAGATCACATTCTAGGCTTTCCAAATAAAATTCCGAAGGTAGATTGGTCAAGGAATCTGCCTACGTTTAAAGATGATGGTAAGAAGGACGTTGCTTTACATCTAGTTCGATTTCACATGCATATTCGCAAGTTGAAGGTTAATTTTCGTGAAGATTGCTTAATGAAGATATTCCTGGCCACTCTAGAAGGTCAAGCCCAATCTTGGTATGAAAGTTTGCCGCCTGCTTGTATTTACTATTTAAAGGATTTTCATGCCATGTTCCTTGAGAAATATGAAGACTCTTATCCAGCATTAAATTTAGTTCATGACTGTTGCAAATACGCTGATAGTTTTATTTAAAGCCTTGAAAAATATTATGAAGATGATAATTTCATGGATGAAGAGATCATGGAAGCCTTGTACAAGAATCCATTTCAGCAACATGAAGAGAAACTAGAGGAGTCCCATTAAGATTCTCAGGAAACTTTACAGTAGAATCAAGATCTTTGTACGACGGAAAACGAAGGAATTTTGCATCTTGACAGTCAACATGAATTGCATGAAATAGATCAGCAGGTTGAAGAGTTTCATATGGCTGAAAGTGATGAAAGAAAAAGTGTCGTTTCAGATTGGTCCATAGAAGAAGACAACATGCAAAGAAATCAAGTTTCAAATTCAGAATGTGATAATGTTAAGACAGCCATTTCAGATGTAGATTCAGATTGTGATGACCAAGAAAACCTTGTACTAAGTCCCATGAAAGAGAACTCAGCTGCTGAAATCATTTGGGATGAATAAGACAAAGTTGTGGGTCAAAATGTTCTCATGTCATCAGAACAAAGCCTTCATGAAGAGGTAATCCAATCAGCGCTTGAACAACAAGATGAGATCTTTACTCAAGCAAGTGAAAAAGTTCCTCTGGATGAATTTATGGTAGATGATAGAAATGTTATTGTTAGGTTTCAAGAAACATCTGAAGTTTCTTTTCTCATGATCGATGAATGTGATGAATGTAATGAGAAGTAGGCTATCGTATCGTATGAAGATGAACTACCATATATTCAGACTTCAGCACACCAGACCATTCAGGATTCCCTTTCTGATTCTTCCTCACATATCTCATGTTTTGAAATGTTTTTTGAAGAGGAAATATGCTCATCCACTTGTTCAGAAATTTTTGAGGACTAGGACCATACTTGAAGTACATTATGAAGGAAGATCAGAATCAAAGGAGAAAGACATCTTGTTTCCTCAACAGGAGGGAAATCTTCACGTTTTTCATGATCCAATGGCAAATCTGTTGTAGCCAACAGAGAAGGGTGTGGAAGAGGTCAATATCAGGACAACTGTAAATCCTAAATTGTTAAAACTGTCCAAAGCATTGCCGCCAAAGATCAAGGACAAATATATCAGTTTGATGTCTTCATTTGCAGATGTGTTTGCTTGGGACTATTCTAACTTAAAGACGTATGACACCAATATAATTCAGCACATTATACCCATCAAGCCCAATCAAAAACCATTCAGACAGAAGTTGAGAAGGCTAAATCCAAAGTTGCTGCCATCTATTGAAAAGGAGATCAACAGGTTGTACAAATCAGGGATCATTGTGCCAATCGGATTTTTAGATTGGATCTCCAACTTGGTACCCGTAAGGAAGAAGATAGGGGAGATTCACTTATGCATTGATTTCAGAAATCTCAACAAAGTTTCATTGAAGGACAACTATCCACTACCCAAAATTTACCATATACTTCAGCGAGTAGTGGGGGCATCTCGCATGTCATTGCTTGATGGTTATTCCAGATATAACCAAGTTTTTGTCCATGAGGATGACTGAGACAAGACAGCATTCACCACTCCATGGGGGACCTTTCATTACATGAAAATGCCTTTTGGTTTAAAGAATGCGGGTGCCACATTTCAGCATGCTATGGACTTGGCTTTTGCGAACGAGAAGGATTTCTTTTTGGTGGTGTATTTGGACGATTTGACGGTGTTTTCTAAATCTGATGAAGAGCACCTGTACCATCTTAAAACTGTCTTCCTAAAATGCAGAAAATATGGCTTGTCGCTGAATCCAAAGAAGAGCTTGTTCGCCATGGAAGAAGGCAAACTACTCGGGCACATTATCTCCAAGGATGGCATCCATATTCACCCGACATGTGTGCAAGCAATTCAACAAATAGATCTGCCCTGGAATAAAAAGGAGATACAATCATTCAATGGCAAGATGAACTTCCTCCGCCGCTTCGTACCCAATCTCGCGGAGCATTTAAGAGAAATGACAAACATGCTTAAGAAGGAAAGCCAAATGAAATGGATGAAAGAGGCAGTAAAATCTTTCAATTTGGTCAAATTGGCTCTTTCCTCAACACCAGTTCTAGTAAGCCCGGACTATACTCAGGATTTCATATTGTTTTCATTTTCTTCGGAGCATACTATGGCAGCGGTATTATTGTAGAAGAGAGATGATCATGAAAGACCCATTGCATTTTTCAACTGAGCTATAAGAGACGCAACTTTAAAGTATAATATCATTGAAAAGCTGGCTCTTGCACTTGTGAAGGCATTGAAAGAATTTCGGGTGTATATTCTACATTCTCACGTTCTGGCCTATGTTCTTAACGCTGCTGTAAAAGATGTTTTAGTGCAGGCCGATCCGGAAGGAAGAAGAGGCAAGTGGATTGCAGCCTTGCTGGAATATGACATAGAAATAAAGCCCACAAAATTGGTGAAAGGATAGGGATTGGCAAAGCTAATGGCTGAATCAAACTTGCATGCCTTGGACATAAATCTGATCGCTGCTTTGTCTGATGAGAACGATGAATAACCACCAATTCAGATATCTGAAATGTTTGCTCTTTCTCCATGGTATTCTAATATCATATATGTGCTCAAAAATTTGTCACCTCCGCCCGGCATGACTAGAGACAAAGCGAGAACACTCAAGTTGAAAGCTCCCAAGTTCTGCATTCTTAATTCAACACTGTATTGGAAAGATCTCGGTGTTGTTTTGTTAAATTGTTTGGTCGAAAAGGAAGCAAAGAAAGTCATGGAGGACTGCCACCAAGGAGACTATGGAGGTCACCTCTTTTGGAAGTCAACAACGAACAAAATTTTGAGAGCGGAGTACTATTGGCTGACATTTTTTGCTGATGTATATAAGATGGTTAAGCACTGTCATAAGTGTCAAATTTTCGAAGGAAAGCGAAAGTTACAGCCTTTACCACTCAAGCCCATAGAGGTGAACGCCCCTTTTCAGCAATGGGGGTTGGATTTCATTGGCGAAATTCATCCCGCTTCTTCTAGATAGCATAGATGGATCCTCACGGCCACAGATTACTTCACAAAATGGATTGAGGCGATTCCCACCAGATAAGCTACAAATGTGGTAATCATTTCATTCCTCGAAAATAACATCTTGTCTCGCTTTGGTTGTCCGAACAAGCTAATCACCAATACCGCATCAGCTTTCAAATCAAAGCGGATGGTAGAATTTTGTCATAAATATCACATTATTTTGGGTCATTCAACTGCCTATCATCCGCAAGGCAATGGATTGGCAGAATCTTCAAACAAATCATTGGTCAACATAATCAAGAAGCTGTTGGAAATGAACAAGAAGAGCTGGCATAAAATGTTGGTAAATGCGCTTTGGGCAGATCAGGTCAGCCAGAAGAAATCCATAGGTACGTCACCGTTTGAGCTGGTTTATGGAGTTGATACAGTATTTCCTTCCTCTCTCACTGCCCCGGTTGTCAAACTTCTTCAAGAGGCCGGCAGTGAAGAAGACCCCATGCAGAGGAGGTTGAATCACATGGTCCACTTGCAGCAGACTAGAGAAGAAGTTTTCAAGAACACATCCAAGTTGTAGGAGAAAATCAAGAAAATTTATGACAGAAAGGCAAAGGTGGATAAATTTCAGGTGGATGATGTAGTGCTAAAGTGGGATGCAAGGAATGAGGAGAAAGGCAAGCACGGTAAGTTTGAGAACCTCTGGAAAGGTCCTTTCAAGATCGGAACATATCGGGGGCAGAATGCTTTTCTTCTTAAGGAAATAAATGGAGAGGATTGTCCAAGAGGGCCGATCAATGGTCGGCTACTCAAGCGGTACCACTTCTAAGTTGTTAACGCTTCTTCCACTGTCATTGTAAATACCATTTTATTTCAGTTTCGTTATAGTTGTTCAAACTAGTCTTTAGGTCATTTTAATGTCAAGTTTGAGTCAGTTTTTTGGTCGTTTCAGTTTCATAAATGAGTCAGAGTACTGTATTCAAAATGATGACTCCATAGCCCAATGGATGAAGGCACTGTCTAGCTCCTTCAGAGATATGTTGTTCTTGGCACCTCCAAGGAGCTACCATCCCCCATTGGAGCCAATGTTAGAGTCGGTCTGGTCAGCCCTCCGTCAGAGATCAAAAACTCTTTATTCATTTCATGATTAGGCGTCCTGCTCCATTCTCCCAGTTGTATTCCACTAGGGGCATGCCATAATCTGACGAAGAAGGTCATTATAGTCATTCCCCCTCATGTCTGGCTCCTGCTGGCTCAGGTCTTTTGTCAATCATCATCAAAGTCCATGACAGTCAAGGTCTCGTCCTTTAAAGGACAATGGTCATTTCGAGGTTTAGGTCTAGGAATTCATCAATTTGGTATTTGAAAATGTCCAGTAGAGCCATGCAGGCCAGAGTGAGGCCCTTACATAGTTATGGTTCAGAAAGCTTCATCATCATGTGGATAGACTCCGACTCTTCTTCAAAACTCTGTTTTGAAGAAAAGTCAAACAGTGTCATTTATGACAAAATTTTCAAAAAAGTCATCAAGTGATTTTTTCAGATGCAGTCATGGTTTCTGTGGCCAAATGTCCTGTCGTGCAATCCCCGCAAAGAGTGCTGAAAATTGCATCATTCGAGCTAAAATTTCAAAGGGAAAGTGAAAATCAGTGTGTTTTAAAGTCAGTGAAAAAGTGCAAAACTCAAACATTAGAAAAATGGGTTTTTGAAGAGGAAAAAATTAAACCCATCTCTTCCAAGGCTATATATACCAATTTTTACCAAAAACAAATGCATTATGCCATTACAAGTCTTGGAGAAGTGTTGGAAAGGCGTGAGTGTGCATTGGTGAGTGATTGAGTGAGTTGGAGGCGACCTTGGAGAGCGCGGCGCATATAACCAGGAGTGCGACGCACACAGAGGGCACAGTGCACACACAACCTGCCCATAGTGCAAGTCTCTTAAGGGTGCGACGCATACCCAGGGCGCATCACACTGGGCTTTGCGCGCGACGCATACAGGCAGAGGCATAAACGAAGAGCTAAGTCGGTTTGGAGGTGAAGACAAGGGCACGATGCGCACAGGCAGGGGCACGGCGCACACAGGCAGGGGCGCGGCGCACACAGCACCCACCCACCGTTCAAGCCCATAACGAGCGCGGCGCACACAGATAGGGGCGCGGCGCACAGAGGCAAAGCCCCCAGAACGTGCCAAAATGCCCTCAAATCTTTTGTGAAGCCCCTCTAATTGCAAGGTAGGCTCTCAAGCTCACTTGTGCATCAAATTTGATAAAGAGATGGTGGGTTATTGCCGGTGATTGAATGAAAAAACATTTCATAAGAAAAAACAAGAAGAAACCAAAGAAAATACCATTTTCTAGGGTTGTGAAACAGTGTCATTGTTGCCAAGGCTTGATTTTTCCTACCCTATCCCTGTTCCTTATTCCCCCATGTCATTTCTCCTATTACCACTACCCTAACACTGCCAAACTCATATTCCCTTTCCCCCTCCTCCTATTTCTCAATAGAAACCCTAAACCCTACCCCATCAAAGTACCCCAAACTCCTCCCATATCCCTAACAAATTTCCCCTATAAACCCTATCCCCATTTCAACACTCCCTTCCTAACAATCCCTGTTTCATTGTTCCCCTTGGTAACAGATATTATAAAGGCACCCAACCTCCCATCATCATCAAAGGGGCAGCCTAATCACAGTCCACATTGCAGTCATGTCATCACAACATTTGTTTGAGTATGAGAGGGAGACACAGAGTGACTCATCCTCAGAAGAGCAGGGTCCCAGGAGACACC
Organism: Pinus taeda; assembly: GCA_000404065.3. NCBI lineage: Eukaryota > Viridiplantae > Streptophyta > Pinopsida > Pinales > Pinaceae > Pinus > Pinus taeda. The sequence goes on from APFE030792648.1 coordinate 45,408, forward strand.
ACAAGAGTGGCAAACATGCTAGGGATGAACCCACTACCCTCACCGAGTTACAAGCATGCCTTCTTGCCATGTCATGCTTCCAGCACCTATCATGTTTCAAATTTTGTCAAAGGGTGGCAAATGTCAGAGTTCATCATGAGTTGGCCCGTTTATTTGTGATTCATCTACATGGAGGTCAGTCTACCTTGGCCGGGGTCACTTTCACATTGGCACCCGAAGCTATATCAGTGGCAGCAGGTATACCAAATGTTGGGAGGCAGTGGCATAAGAAGAAGAAGGTGGAAAGGCAACACTATGAGCCTTACATCAAAGCCAGATTCTTGAATGAGCTCACAAGAGTATTTCCCTTCAGATACTTGAAAAATGAGTGTGCTCCGCTCATGAGATTGATCATGAAATACTTCATCTGTGAGGGGAGGTTCTCTCGACTGTATGCCTATCACATCCGCTTGCTCATGCACTTTACCAGGGTGAGGATGATGAACCTCCCATTTTTCATATGCAGGAATATAGAGGGGATGAACACCTTCATGCTACATAAGTCCCCTCACCAGTAGCTGAACAGTGTGTATCACTTTGCTCTTATCCAGATTTTGGTAGATCATCAGTTGGGATTGCAGGGCATTGCTTGGGAGGACTTCATCTCCCGTGACTTCTTCAGCACACCAAAGGTACTATCAGAGCCCGAGTAGGAGTTGGGTGGTTCTTCTTATCAGCATGAGCATCATGAGACCAGAACCAGGCCATTTTTCATTACATATTAGAGAGGCAGTAGGTACTTGTTTGCAGTAGCAAAGCGAGTGTTATCTCCACCCGGGGTGGAAGGGGCCTCGCTTCCGACATCGACTACATAGGTATTGGACAAGGGCAAGGAGCTCGTGCATGATGAGGGACCATCAAGTGTACAAGAGATCGATGTCATCCTCATTCAGGATGAAGAGATAGAGGCAGAAAATGCCAAGCTTAGGATGACCATTCAGGAGTAGGACTCAGAGATACACGACTTGATACTCAATATGGAGAGAGCTAGATGGGTCATCAAGTATTTTGAGCAGAGAAACAAATAGCTTGAGGACCAACAGATGATCATGGAGCTGCAAAGCATCCGTGAAAATTGACAAGCTGCCCAGTAGAGGAGGATCGAGCTCACTACCTTGGAGCAAGAGATCAACAACGACCGTGAGACTTGGTTAGATCCTGTCAATCTACAATTGGAGAAGTTGTTGGACAAGGCAACCAGGGACAAGACCATATTGAGGAGGATGGCTTGTCATTACAGGGCACGGAACATGAGCACAAAGGCCCGAATAAGGAGCTTGAAGGCTAAATTGAGCAAAGCAACAAAAGAGGCAAAAGAGCAAGATCAGCTTCGAATCTTGGCTGAAGCTTCCTTGGCATAGCATAGTACTTCATAGAGGACTTCCAGCCCAAATTTCAAGGAATTTGGGGAAATTTTGGTCACATGACAAATTTTTGGCACAAACACAGGTTTTTTCTCTATACGCGCCGCGCCACCGACGCGGCGCGTAAGATTGGGAGATCCAAATGAGAAATGGTTTGCATTTTTGGATTCAGCATGCAAAATCACGGCTACTGGTACATGAAGCAAGAAATTTGGAGAAGATCTTGGCCACCAAAAGGGCAAAAAACACTCGAAAATGGCCTCACTGCCCCTATTTTGGATCACAGGAAGCAGTCTTGGGAGAATGAAGATTTTGAGGGCGAATGAGCTCCAAATTCAAAAATTCCACTTGCATTAGAAATTATATCGAACAGGATTTCCAATGAGCACACTTGGGCACATTTTGAACTCTGGAAAGTGCCTCAAAACTGGCCTCAAACTGGCGTGACGCATACAGAAAAGGGCGCGACGCATAAAGGAAAAAAGGCCCAGAATGCCTCTGTTTCGCGAAATTTCGCTTCCCAACTTTTTGTAAGTGGGACCACTCATATGAAATTTAGTTTTTTTGCACCTAAGGTGGTTTTATAAGTATTTTCACTCCAAATGGTCAGTTATCCAAGTAGCAAAGGAAGGCAAAGGGCCACCCAAGCCATTTGTCATGTTTGTGGCGCTACACCTATAGCTGTTGTTTGGCTCTCCACCTTCAGTTTGTAATGATTCGAGTAACTCCCCAACCCCTAGGTGTTCTATCTCTTCGTGGCACATTCTATATATTGTATGCAAACCATTTGCAAAGGGTTGGTTGGCTTGTAACTTCTGGGAGACTGTGGGAAAGAAACTTTGTTTCTGCACTGTATATTTTTTACAAAGGATTAATGAAAGGCAATGGCTCTGTTTCATGAGATTCATGTGGCTGTGAGTGTAGAAAATGTGTCTCTTATGTTTCATATGTATCTCATTATGTTTCATAGCTCATTTCATATTCATTTCCATTGAAATTTTCTAAGTTAGCTAAGGTAGAATTCAATTTTATTGCTCTGCCTGTGGGAAAATTTCATGTTTCAGTGTTTATTCTTCTGTTGAAAAGGATTCATGTTGTCCATGCCCTTTTCACCCTCTTAATCAATCTCTCCATTCTGCAATATCTTAAAACTAAATTTCTAGGCTTTTCGCCTACCTTGCCTCACGAAATAATTCGTGCCTTTGTATTAAGTTCTCTGTTCATTGAGATCCATTGGTCCCATACCATCCCAGAAATGCAGTCATTCATAAAAATCACTCCTTATTTTCATATTCACTTACTAGCCTAAGATAAATATTTCACTAAAATTCATCTCATGCCTTTTCGTTCATCTATTCATTAAGTGTGACTCCGAGAGAGCCCTCTCCTGTTCTGGTAGGGATAGCTACCAAACTGAGCGTGGTTTGTGATTACCCTGAATTTTGCCTTCCTTCAGCCTAAGGTGGATTTAGGTACTAACAGAATTGTCACCTCCAATTGCATACAAACCCCAAGTTGACAAATAGAATTTGGGAGCCCCTGGGAGTTGTAGCATTCTTGGTGCAATACCAGGGCTCACCACATTTTGGCGTCATGGTCAGGGAGGTGTCTAGGTAGATGTTATTTCTACTTAAGCATTTCTTTCTCTTTTGAATTTAGTTTAAAAAAATAATCACCTAAAAAAAGAAAAATTTCTTTCATTCCTCATAGGAATAGAGATACTAAAGGAAAATTCTTACGAAACACCCCCACACCATCAAACAGTCAACCTTCACTCTTCTTCGGTGACTGCAAACTTCCCTCTCTAACTACAGGGGAGTTAGAAGACCCCTTAGGTGAACAACCTGAGATTTTTGAAGAACTTATTAGGGAAGAAGAAGAACCCATTCCACATACCCAAACCATGGCTAAAAACAGGAATGGTGAGGATTTTCTTATCAGAGAGACTAGTGGACAGGCCAGATCAAAGAATATAAGCCCTATTTCCCTTCCTCACTTCCATGGATTAACCTCTAAGGAGCTTGATACTTTTATGTTTCAATTTTTTTTTTGTATAAATTTTGAATAATTTAACACATATTCAATGGAGATTATCCTGATCATGTACTATTTCAGAAAACATACACAATACATAAGCTCCTCTACGTTGATCATCAATATAGCAGCATCAATAACAATAAAACATCAAGAGCATTCACACATTAACACAGTATGTATCCCGGGGAAAGCATCTCGCTAAAACCCCAACTATCTGTATATTAATGATTGAGTCATGTAACATTACACAGCATAATACTTCTCACAAGTATCTCCACCTCTGTTACACACAATACAGCTCAGATCGGATCTCCAAATCTCTTCCACTGCTTGCCTGCCTCCACTGCTCAATACCTGCTCAAGAACTGATGAGAATGGCTCACCAAACTCATTTTTCCCCTGCAAAATAGTAACTCACACTTTGTGGACGTGATCATAAGCTAAAATGTGGGAAAATCCGTGGGCAAACTCATTGGCATACTCAATCCCTTGATTGTGCAAGATCTGGTGCACAACTATAGTCACAACTGATAGCAATCTGATTCTCTACCACCTGTCCCTGTTGAACTGAACATGCACTGACATGCAACTGAGTTAACTGATGTATTCATTAGTTATATTATGAGTTAATAACTTGTGAATTAATTAATAACTAATTCACCCAACTCATCTCTAGTCTATTTTCCAGTTAGACTAAATACAACTAGTTTAACAAAGCTAAACTGAACACAACTCTATCAACTCCACAATCAACTCCACCAAACTCAACTGATTGAGTTCTAACTGAAGTCATGCATGCAACAACTCAACTGAATCATAAGAAAAGCGTATTTCCTTCTGACAGCTGCATGTGCCACCTATGTAGCTCAAACTGAAGTGCTCCAAGAGAATAAGATTAAGTTTATAGTCCAAATATTATTGTGAGATAATAATATTTGACTTTTCTATTTTTGACAGCCAGTCTAAAAATAGACTTGATCACTCACACTGTGATCACTCACACTTTCATCAAAAAATAGAAGTCCATATATTTTTCCCAACTTGATCAATCATCCATAACAACAACCTGCAATCCATAGACATGATCCATATGTCTAAAAATAGACATAGTCTAAAAATAGACTTGCGCCAAAAATAGCCTGCGGGCCCACTTAGTGAAGGCGACTCTTTTCACTAAGCTCCATCATCTTTTTGCAATCTCAACACTCCCTCTTGACAAGATATGGATTATCAGCAACCCCTATCCTGCCTCGGTGGTACTCGAATTTTCTCCTGGTGAGAGCCTTCGTCAGAATATCAGCATCCTGATCCTCCGTTGGAATGTACGAAAGTAAAATGACCTCCGCTGCACACAATCTCTGATATGATGGTACCTGTTGTCAATATGTTTAGATCTATCATGAAATACAGGATTAGCCGAGAGTTTAATGCAACTCTGGTTATCACAGTAAATCACAGTAGAATCCAAATGAGAACCGGACAAACCAACTAGGATCTTCCTCATCCATATAGCCTCGCATGCAGCCAAACTTGCTTCCATATACTCGGCCTCCGCTGAACTGAGTGCAACGGATCTCTGTTTCCTGCTGTACCAAGAAACTGTTGTCGATCCAATACTGAAGACCCCTCTTGATGTGCTCTTTCTGTCCGTTGGGCTCCCTTCCCAATCTGCATCTGTGAAGCCACATAGCTTCACCTCATCCTCCTGTCTGTACCACAAACCATATCCTAATGTGCCTCTCAAGTAGCGCAATACATGCTTGCCCGCCTTCTAGAAGAGCTTGGTAGGCTTAGCCATAGCTTGTGAAAGCTGGTTAACTGCATAGCATATATCAGGTCGTGTATTGACCAAATACATCAGCGACCCCACCAACTGTCGATAAACAGTGGCATCCACTTCTTCTCCCGAAGTGGCATCCTCCTTCCTCCAACCTCCAGGAAGAGGAGTATCAACAGGCTTGCAGCCATGCATGTTGAACTTCTCCAGTATCTCCCGAGCATACTTGCCCTGAGAAACAAACAGTCCACCACTGCGCTGCCATATTTCCAATCCTAGGAAATAGTGAAGGAGGCCCAAGTCCTTTATCTCAAACTCTGTAGCAAGATCCTTCTTGCATGACAGTATCAACGGTTCATCACCCGTTAGAATCAAATCATCAACATACAGTACAATGATAAGCAACTTACCCTCCACCATAATCTGGTATAGGTTAGGATCCGCCTCGCTCTTGGAGAATCCAAGTCCTATGAAATAGCTTTCTATTCGTGTGTACCAAGCACGTGATGCTAGCTTCAACCCATACAGCGCTCTCTTGAGCCTACACACATGCGACTCGCTGTTGAAGACTTCAAAGCCTTCGGGTTGCTCAATGTACACCTCCTCCTCAATGACTCCGTTGAGGAACGCAGTCTCCACATCCATCTGATGAATGTGCCATCCCATCTACACTGAGAGAGCAAGAATCATCCGTATGGAAGAATACCTTGCGACAGGTGCAAAGGTCTCCTCATAATCGATCCCCTCAATCTGTGAAAAGCCTCGGGCAACAAATCTTGCCTTGTACTTCCCCACACTCCCGTCAGCTGCCTGCTTAACTTTGTAGATCCATCTCGAACCCACCACTGATTTCCCTTCCGGTCTAGGAACAATCTCCCATGCACTGTTTCTGACAATAGAATCATACTCTTCCACCATGGCGTCTACCCATGCGGGATCCTCCACAGCTTCCTTGAAAGAGGATGGCTTAGTCACAACACACTTGCTCATAAGAGCCATGTATCCATTGTACCGATCAGGTGACTGTCTCTGCCTGCGTTGGGCTGTAGGTGGTCCCACAACTTTCTCTGCATCTTGAGCCAGTCGCTCAGCTTCTGTCAAGCGCTTTCGCCCTCTGATGGTTGGCGCTGCATGAGTGGTCTCTTCCACTCCATGAACCTCGTCCTGTGGCTGATCCACGTCCTGAAGCTCATCCTTAGGAACTAATAGCTCCTCATCTGCATGCAAGTGTAGCTCCCTCTCAAGCGAACACTTCATGGCTTTCTCCTCCTGAAATTTTATATCCCGTCGCACAACAGTTTTACCACTGTCTGGCAAATACACACGATAGTTGTGGGGCGTATCAGTGTACCCCACAAATATCCCAACCTCTGCAGTCCGCTCCAACTTCTTTCTGGCATCCTTCGTCACATGCATGTAAACGTTAGCACCAAAAATCCTCAAATGAGAAAGATCAGGCTTCTTACCAGAATAAGTCTCCTCAGGTGTACTCATGCCAAGTATCCTATGAAGACAACGGTTCTGCACATAAACTGTTGTATTGCATGCTTCCGCCCACAATTGAAGGGGTAGGCCCTGATCATGCAACATTGCCCGTGCAGCACCCACAATCGTTTTGTTCTTCCGCTCAGCTACTGTTCCGCGTGGTTAATAGGACTGAGCTCTCTACGAATCCCTTCTGCCTTGCAGAAATCCTTGAACTCGTCCGAGATGTATTCAACACCATTATCGCTCCTAAGAGCCTTCACTTCTTCCCCGACTCCTTCTCGACCAGTGCTTTGAATTCACAGAACTTTGAATATGTCTCGCTCTTCTTCTGCATGAAGAAGATCCAGCACTTACGAGAGAAATCATCAACAAAAATCACATAATACCTGTTTTTTGCTGTCGAAGCAACTGAGAAAGGTCCACACACGT
>APFE030792648.1:63150-77736 GCA_000404065.3 Pinus taeda
GCAAAGAAGATCACTATGTGTATTTTAAATTAATTGGTGACCGTGTTATTTATCTGGTCTTGTATGTGGATGATATGTTGTTGGTTGGAAATGACAAAGAAATTATCTAAGATTTGACCCAATTTTCCTCCAAATTCGACATGAAAGATCTTGGTGCTGCAAGCTATATTTTGGACATGGAAATTAAAAGAGATCCGGCAAAGAGGAAGCTCTGGTTAAACCATAGCAAGTATGTCAAGACAGTACTACAAAGGTTTAATATGCAGGATAGTAAACCGGTGAAGGTTCCTATTCCTGTAGGTTTGAGGTTATTTGCTGAACAGTGTCCCAAGGCACAAGAAGACGAAGAGGACATGTCCGATGTTCCATATGCAAGTGTAGTTGGTAGCCTGATGTATGCAATGGTCTATACTAGACCAGACATTGCACATGTAGTGGGAGTATTGAATAGATTTATGTCAAAGCCAGGAAAGGAGCACTGGACAGTAGTGAAGCAGGTTTTCAAGTATTTGCATGGCACTAGTGATTATGGTTTGTGCTACCAAGGAAGACCAGGATTGGAAAAAATGTTGGATATCTGTGACTTTGTTGATGCAGACTAGGTTGGAGATTTGGATCAGAGAAGATCTACAAGTTGGTATGTGTTTAACCTATTTTGAGGTGCAGTCAGTAGGATGAGTAAGAAACAATCTGTAGTGGCATTATCAACTATAGAGGCAGAATACATGGCAGCCACTCATGCAAACAAGAAAGTAGTTTGGTTGCAGATATTGTGTTCAAGTATAGGGCTAGTATAGGGAGCTATAAGGATAGACTATGACAGCCAAAGTGCAATTTTCTTAGAAAAGAACCCTGCATATCATTCAAAGACAAAGCACATTGATGTTCAGTATCACTTTGTGAGGGATATGATAGAAGACAAAAAGCTGTTGTTGGTAAAGGTGGACACTTTGAAAAATACTGCAGATGCATTGATAAAGTCTGTGAGCTCTGAGGAGTTCTCTTGGTGTAGAGAGACAATGGGAATTTCAGGGCTAGAAAAATGACTAAGCTCTCTTGTGGGCCCTTGTGGAAAGAAAACAACAAGTGGGAGAATTTTGGGTTATGTTATATTCTTTCCACGACTAGCCCACGTAGTTAACCGGGGGGTTAGAGTGGGGTGCAGAGCCACCCTTCATTGCGCCAATTTTGTAGTTGGGGGGTGGGGGGGTCACAGGGGGTTTGGGGCATACCCGTAACCCCACTTTATGGGCGGGTCTGGCAAACACCTTAGAAAATTTTGGTTTTGGACCCTATGTTAGGTTGGGCGGACCCACCTATGGTTTTGTGCATGATTTCCGCACATGTGTTTGGATGTGATGGTTCTCAGTCCATGGTATTGGATGCTTCAACATGTATAAATATGTATTATAAAATTGAAAATAACATAATGAAAAATCAAGATGGTAGTCCCGGTCTTGGGATCCAGGGGAAATCTCTATGTATATGTGTTTTATGTGTTATGCTCTCACATTGTTTATTTTCTGTGTTTTAGAATTCATATGGAGGTAATTTCTATACGGGGTTAAAACCTACAATACTCCATCTCAGATAGTGAGTGGGTGTCCCCTCTAGTTTTGGTCCCAAAGAAGAACGGGAAGTGGAGGATCTGTGTGGATTACAGAGAGCTGAACGAAGCCATCAAGAAAGACCATTTCCCTTTACCTTTCACTTACCATGTTTTAGATGGTCTTGCAGGGAAGAAGTTCTTCTCTTTCCTCTATGGATTCACTGGTTACAATGAGATCAAGATCATCCCTGAGGATCAAGATAAAACTAGATTCACCTGTCCTTGGGGTACTTTTCTTATAGGGTCCTTCATTTTGGTTTATTTAGTTCCCTTTCCACTTTTAAAAGGAAAGTTCTGAGCATCTTTACTAAGTTGGTCCATGATTATGTAGAGATCTACATCACTAGTATAAAATGACTATTTAGTTACTAAAAAAACAACTAAAATTTGCATATAAATGACCATTTTTCAGTCGGTGACCAACAATTGCTAATTTACAGTATCTTATAACGTGACCAACTTTTAGTCATTAATTGGTTTCCTCAATTTTACTGTCTAATATTATGTTTAGTCATAAATTTGGTCATTAGTTTTTTATTGGTTTAGTAATTGTCGCAATTAATGACCAAATATATAACAAAATATATTACTATATGAATCCTCGAGAAAACCAATTAATGACCAAAGAAATATGACCAAAATGTTGGTCATGTTATAAGATACTGTAAATTAGCTACTAATAGTCATATATATGCAAATTTTAGTCATCATTTAAAACAAATTAATGACCAAAGAAATATGACTAAATTTTAGTCGTGTTATAAGATGGTGTAAATTAGCTACTAATAGTCGTATATATGCAAAATTTAGTTATCATTTAATAATAAAAATTTTATCATTTGCAGTAGTCATTAATTAATTTATTCATATTGATTATATAAACGACTGATTTAGTAGTTTCTATTCATTTAATCTCATTCATAGTCATTATAAATGACTAATTTAGTCATATATTCATTTTACTCGTATTCATCATTAATTAATATAAACTACTAATTTAGTAGTTTTAGATTGATTTTATGTGTTTATTGTTAATCACCATAAATTAATTAGTATATTTTGAACCTAAATTTTAAGAAAATATCACACAATGTGCATATTTATCTATTATGATAACACAAAATTAAATATGTTAATTACAAGACTAAATAATATCAAGTGAAAATAAAAATAATTTCAACCATATAAATTTTATTATATAAAATATGAAGTATTACAATATGAGTTTTCAACTTAATATGGGTTGGACTACAATTTAGACATGAAATATTGTTTCATCATTTCAAAACATTATCATTGTGTTGCCAAAGCATTGCAAGTAAATTCAACAATTCTAAAGGATTGACCATCAGTCTCTATAAGTGTATATTATGCAAGATATTGGCTCTAAGGGTATCACTAGACAAATTCTCTTCTCTCTCTCATTTTGCATTTGTCACTCTAGTGTTATTGTTCTCCACTTTCTTCAATTGTTGCTTCTTACCATCAATATTGAGTTCCTCTCTTGAAAATGAAAGAAGATACAATGTAGATTATAAGACATGAAGGACGATGAATAGTTGAATATAAAATAAAGTAGGCTACAAAACATTTATATGACATGTACCTCAACATTCTATAGTGGCCACTATGTGGGTAGATGACTTGTATAAACAAAGAAAATAAAATGTTACCATAGAAAATGGAATTGTAGGGGGATTCATGATGCATGCTAGGATTTTTTGTGTGTGCACAAATCATATTGATCACTTCTAGTTGTATCAAAAACAAAGAGTATGCACAATGACATGCAGTGACATGTGGGTGTCTATTTGACTCAATGATATGCTTGATTTTCTTACCCATTCCAATCCTACCTCAATGAAATTAAGAGATACAAGGACACAAGAAGGACTATCAATAAATGAAATTAGAAACTTTAGAATGCAACTCAATTGTACCTGAATGTAACGATAATTATTTGCAGCTTCTTGGTCACCAATGAGCATTAAATCAAACTATGAAAAATTCATTGGATTATGATAATTTAGTTACACCTGCACTAATACTTTGTAGTAGTCCCTTGACTTGCCTATAGATATAATTTTAGAAACAATCCTACTCCTACAATTCTTCCCTCTATGGCTCATCTTTGTCGCCCCTATTGATAGTTTTTTTTCAAGGCAACAAAATAGAACTCTCCAATTGCATCATCACCTTTCAAAACAATGCTTGAGTATTTCCAGGTGATTGTTGAACCAGTCTCTACTCAGGTCCATCAAATCCTTGATTTATCTCCATCGCAAAAACTATTTTTCGTAATAAAATTATAAATACCACATCTGCATTCCTCATCCCCAACATACCAATTCTTTATAGTGGAATATTTTATCATTGCTCCCTTGATGCAATAGAGATCCACTACTGTGGCATGGAGATGATTGGTGTCATAAAATGGTATAATTCATCCTTCAATATATGTCACCTAACTCCTCTCGCCTCATAGAACTCCTCTCATCTACAAAACTAAGAGTCCTCTCAAAATCCCTTGTCTCCATCTCATTCATCCTGAAATAAGTGGATATTTCCACGGGTGACAAAGTGTGCTTGGAGATTTAATAGAAGGAGTTATCTCTAAAAAAAAATGCAGCATAATAGTTATCAATAGGAGAAACCCTACCAAGCTACTTCCTAACTAGATAAAGATACTCCTAAATTACCTCTTACAATGAACAAAAGATAACCTCAACTACCTATAGAGTCTACCTATGCATGGTAGCAATTAAAACACTATCTAAAACAAAATCTACAACAACATTGGTCAATCTCTTCTTTTAGTCAAGGGCATGCCCAACTTTTGAAAAGTATCAAGTAGGTCAGGGTCCACCTCATCCAGGCTTCTCTTCTTCTTCTACTCTCTCTATTTAGGTTTATAACAATACCAAAGTTATTCAAAATTGATGGGTGGGTAAAAGTTATCAGACCATTGAGTTCTTCCATTTTTAATCATTGTCTGTAAGAATTGAATCTGAATTGCAAAGGTCATTTAGGTTACTTCTTTTTAGCTGAAATTAACCTAATCTTTGGAGAATTGTAAGGTTTAATGGATCTAAGTATATTATAATTAAAATATAGTAAGATGGTTTAAAACTATAGGCATTGAGATTAGAATCTAAGGATCAAACAAAAAAGATTTTATGTTCATCATTACAAGAAATTTTAATTTCATATAACAAAGTTTGAGGAAGGTCTAGCATTTGCATCCTACTAGAAAATTTTCTTATATCACTTGAGCCCTTTTAATTTTGGCATGGCAAAGTCCATTACACAAACAATCAACCACTTAAAAAAGGTGAAAAGAAAAAACAAAATTTTATGCATTCTTAACTTAGAAAAGTTAGGGAGGAGTGAACTTATATGTACAATAAGGACATGAAAAATGCTTACTTGTCCATTGTATTTTGATGAATTTTTGGCCGCAATTAAGATCTGCATTATCATAATCATTAAACCCTTTGTACAATAAGGACATGCAAAGTGCTTACTTGTGCATTGTCTTTTGATGAATTGTTGGTCGCAATCAAAATCTACATTATCATAATCATTAAACTCTCAAATTGAGATTAAATTTATGATTTGATCATATAAACCCTCAAAATTATTTACCCATAAGAACAAAAATCCTTTTTAGTAAAAAGGAAGAACAAAGGCCAAATTCATACCCATGTACAAATTACCAAAATATCATAATCATTAAACCCTCAACTCTACATAAAATTTATGCTTTGATCATATAAACCCTCAAAATTATTTACTCATAATAACAAAAATCCTCTTTAGTAAAAAGGAAGAACAGAGTCCAAATTCATACCCATGTACAAATTACCAAAATATCATAGTCATTAAATCCTCAACTCTAGATAAAATTTATGCTTTGATCATATAAACCCTCGAAATTATTTACCCATAAGAACAAAAATTCTCTTTAGTAAAAAGGAAGAACATAGTCCAAATTCACACCCACGTACAAATTACAAAAATATCCATGCTCAATGACCTTTCCCTTATCATAATCATTAAACCCTCAACTCTACATAAAATTTATGCTTTGATCTTATAAACCCTCGAAATTATTTACCCATACAAAAAAAAATCCTCTTTAGTAAAAAGGAAGAACAAGTCCAAATTCATATCCATGTACAAATTAGCAAAATATCTAGGCCCACTGTCCTTTCCCTTCCTCCATGTAATCGTTGATTCTCTCCTAAGGTGTTTCCCATGGAAACTCCATCTAGGCTTCGAATCCCATGAGGGTGGAGAGAGAGTGAGGTGTGAGAGAGGGAGCGAGAGGAAGTAAGAGAGAGGAGACAGAGAGAGAGATGGAGTTGGAGTGGGAGAGAGAGGGAGGAAAGAACAAAGACATAGAGATATAGAGATGGAGAGATAGAGAAGTGAGAAGGGAGAGAGAGTGTGTGTATGTTTGGGGGGTGAGATAGAGAGAGGGAATAACAAAGAGACACAAATACAAATATATATATTATATATATATATTATATATATATAAATATATATTATATATATATATATATAATATATATATATAATATATATATATATATATATAACCAACCTAGATCCATATTAACCCTATAACTATCAAGTGCCGAGAGGGATCTAATTTCTCGAGGTGAAAACATTTCCTCAAGTTTTTCACTAGGAAAAAAAGTTTGCACCTCGAGAGATTGGACCCCACTCAACACTTGATACATCCGGGGTTAATATGGATGTAGGTCAGTTAATATGAAATTAAAGGAGTTTTTATTTGATATTATAGTCTTAAAAATTAAAATTTCCCTTTAAATTAATTTCAAATTAGAACTAGATCCAATTAGATTCAATGAATAGATTTTTAAAAAATACATAAAATAATTCTTTCTATTAAAGAATATATTTTTAAAATTACAAATTATTAGAGATACATAGTGCAAAGTTGGCTCACCTATACACCATGTGAGGATGAATAAGTATTTAAGGAAGGATAACCTTTCAACCGATCTTTTACAACCTTTCAATCCCCTATCACTTGTAAGTTTAGATTGCTTGACACAAGTAAGATGAATAACATAAAAAATTGATTCATATTATTATAGTACTTGTTAGGTAGTTGTATTTTTGTTCTTAGACTAAATTATTCATTCATGTTAGTTTTTTTAGTTGTATTACTTATTATATAGTCACATATTTTAACCCTTGACTAAATTAGTGATTTATGTTTGTTGTTTTTAGTTCGGTCACTTGAGATTGCTCATTTTTTGTTGTATTTCACTTGGAAAAGTTGTGGTTACTAACTTTTTTAGTCACCTAGTCACTAATTGCTCATTTTCTGCTAGTGCATGGATGATTTCACTCCCTATGGGTGTGACTTCTTGGAGGCTCTCTCTAACCTGGGGAATGTCCTGAAGAAGTGCTTTGAAATAAGCCTCTCGCTTAGTCCTGAGAAGTGTGAATTCATAATGAATGTAGGAACTATCCTTGTCCATTTAATATCTCAGGAGGGAATACACATGGACCTAAACAAAATTTCCATCATAAAAAGGGCCCCTACTCCTCAAAAGCAGAGGGATGTTAGGACTTGCCTAGGCTTAGTTGGATACTATAGGAGGTCTATCAATGACTTTAGCAAAGTGGCCTCACCATTTTTTGGATTGCTGGCCAAGGGCTCAGAATTCTACTAGACAGGTAGCTGCCAAGAGGCCCTTGAGATCTTAAAAGAAAAATTAACCATTGCACCCATACTTAGGGGCCCAAATTGGGATCTGCCTTTCCATATCCATGCTCATGCATCCAGCAAAGTTGTGGGGAAATCCTTAAGACATATAGATGGTAAGTTACCATATGCCATTTACTTCATTAGTAAAAAAATTGTCTAAGGTTGAATTGAACTACATTATAACTGAGAAAGAACTCCTAGCTGTTGTACACTCTTTGAACAAATTCAAACACTACACCATTGGATACCAAACTTTTGTGTATAATTACCATGAAGCTATCAATAATTGATGAATAAGCCTGATGTGAATGCTAGAATCATTATATGCTTTCTATTGTTACAGCAATTTGATTTAACTATCATTGACAAGTCATGGAAATAAAATGTAGTTGCAAATTTTTTGTCTAGATTTTCTTTGCTTGCAGGTGATGAAGGGATGGTGACGAGTGCTAGTATTGTAGCAAGAATGCTACAACTCCTAGGGCTATCAACTTTACTTCATCAATCCAGGGTTCATACAAACTTGGAGGTGATAGTGTTGTATACACAGTAGATGTAATGGTCTACTCTTGCCACTTTTCAACTGGAGCGATAAACCACTAGGATTTTTCAAACTAGTCCTCTATTGACTAGAAGGAGTCTGACTACCAAATGGAACAGGGAAAATTTTCCTTAATGAAGTAAGATGAATGATGCCCACTCTAGGGAATCAAATACTGAATTGGAATATGCTTATAAAGTTACATGAAATCGTCTAGCCACACATTTACACATTTTGCTTGCAAAAGAAACCTAGATTAACCTTGTTTATAACATGTGATGATATAGACTAACTGAGCATGGAATATGATCTAAGAAGTATTATGTTTGTTGCATGCATGTGCTAATTTAGAAATTGCAAAAAATGCTTGTTTTGATGTTTATTCTTATGAATGCAAATGCTAATTTTCACTTGTTCTTTAGCAGGGGAGACAGGTATGGAGGGAAAGTTATGGAATAATCTCAAGGGTATGGAAGCCAAGTGGAGGCATAATCTAATCTCATATGACAATATTTGCTAAATTCTAGCTTAAAATAGGTTGCTACATGGTTTCCTATAGTACTACTACAGGATGTCCTAGTTCTACTACAGGATGCCCTATTTTACTACAGGAAATAGGTCGAAAGCTTACGAGATGGTAGGAAAGGTAAAATGAAGTCTGGGAAAGGTGTCTGGGCATGGAGGAGGTGAACGCTATCCAAGTCTCAGTCAGATGATTCAATATGGTTGGATTTTCTCAATGGAAATGACAACTTTGCTTACAAAACAAGAATTCAGATTTAGGGTTTAGTGGACCTTTGCAGCATGGATGGATAGGAGTTGGATGAGACGAGTGAGATGAGGTCTCCCTACAAATTAGAAGCTCCTTCAACAACATACACTCTTGTCTTAATTTATGTACAAATACATCTATAAATGGAAAAGATTCATTGAATGGAGGAAAACAAAGTTATTATTAGCTAATTTCTAAGTTCATGAATGGTAGTCCTTTGAAACCATAAAAAAACTTAAGATATCAAAATGAAAATTGCAAATAATCCTAAGAAACTTCAAAGACAATGACCTATTCACCAAGAAACCCTATATTATGTAGTAATCAAACAAGAAATATGTTTTTTGGGTTGTGTGAATGGAACCCTCAAGTCATGATCCCGTAAGGGAGATGAGGAGAAAGCCACCATCACAAGATTATCTGGAGTGTCTACTATTACTAAGATACCACTAATATAACTATCCACAAATGGAAGCAAACTAATTAATTACCAAATACTTGTAGATTAACAAAACCAAAATCAATTTAGCAACTAACTATGAATGTAATCTAAGCATACATGTACAAAAAGAGGAACCTTAGATACTAGGGTTGGGCCCTAACCCAAGATCTTCAGCCCTCTGAGTCAACTCAATGCTAGATAAAGGGAATGTTTCTCATGTTCATTAAAATATAAAAAATACATAAGATTCATGTTGGCTTAGTGGGCCTTGACCTAGGTTCAGAGTTAGTTGCGCCAAACAAATCCCTACATTACTGGCCCTTTCGACATCAATTCATGTGGTGCGGACTGAAGTGTCACCCAAAGCAGTATGGGGGGATGCTGGAACCATGTTTTCACACCCAGAGATTAGTGTAATGACATTTTATTCCCTAAATCTGTCTTCGTGTAGATCAATAAGCCTTTATGGCTTATCGATGCAACTCCCTTTAATTAGCTTCTATATGTGAAGGCTTACGACTGCCTTTCGAGGACCCTGAGTAGGTGAATAAACTACTTACGAGCATTAAAGAGTAATCTTAACCTTGTAATTACCTAGATCAGATTAAGAATTCAATATCTTTAACATACGATATGATAATCTTTGCATAAACAATTAACATTAATTGTGTTCATACATCAATATAATTCATGCAAAATCGTGTATCAATATAACATTATTTCATAAACCCATCATTCATAATAGCATTAATCGCATTCATTCATAGTAGAAGTAAAGAGATAAACACAGGTATTTTTGCAACAATCTTCTTTATTAATGTTCAGTTCAGCTTACAGACTCAATACTTTCTTGCACACTCTGCTGCAGGGGTCCACGCACTCAGCTGTAGACTCTACTCTAGGCCTCTGCGCACACAATTGGAGAGCCTTCTTTCTACTCTAAGACTTCTACAATCTTCATTCTATTGACCCATTACAATTGTCTTCATCGTTGAATACTTGCCTTAGACTCTCTAAGACACACTAATTTGTACAATCCCATGGTCCGCGGACCATGGGTAGATCTTCAAAAGCCAACTCAACTTACATAAAATAAGGGTAAAACCCTTTATGACATGTTAGTTATCTACGTGCTTCATGACTACAATTTGAAAATACTTTACATTTTACACATCAAAACTTGAGATTTTGCCCCAAAATTGACCCAAGGGACCCCATCCCAACATGCCCCCAACACAAATATCATGACTCGTCCTCGAGTCACTCAGTTGGCACAGAGATCTTACTAGGAAGATCCTGTAGCTCCACTTGTGCCACTTCTACTTTAGTTGTGCTCTCCATGGTGGCCTGCTTGATCTGCTCCGCCAGTTGCTCTGTGGCTGGTCCTACATTATCATTCTTGATTTCTTGTTGCGTACTCCGCAAATTTGCCAATTTCTCCTAAATGTTGGCACAGACAATGTAGGTCTAATCCAACTAAGGCCCTAATATAGACTTGAGGTATACCTCTTTCTTCTATGTTTCTTCCACCTATGTAAGAAGCTGCTTCACCTCCTGCAGCTTGGAAAGGTGTTGTGCTATAGCAATGCTATGCGTCATTGCCCTTGCCTCATCATACTATTGCTGGAGCTTGCACACTTCTATATTCAAGACCTGTAGGGTGGGATCCTCCTGCAAGGCCGTGACTACCTCCATAGCCTGCTCAAAAAGAGCAGTGCAGTCTACCACCACGACATCCACCATCATGACTCCATACTTTATAGTGGCTTCGCATTGTTCTCTAATGTCTAGTGGGGTTGAAGGTTGTGACTTCGACTACAATTTCTGTGATCTTCAGGTTCAACTTGAACTGAACTCTAGCCACTTCCATCTTGGCATCGGGCACGCCTGTAGGCAGCTTTCTGGTCTTCCCCTCCAATAGTGATTCCTCTGGAATATGCAATTCTGGCACCGTTCTGCATGCTTCTGCCACTGCATCTACAAGTTTTCCTATAGTGCCTCTAACTTCTTAGCAAACATTTGTTCGTTGTTCAGCCTATACCCACTGATGAGGCTAAGCACACACTACTCTTGCACCCAGAACTCTGCGGTTGCACCTGCGTGCAATGTGTCAATATACTCATTCGAGAGCATGGCTAGGTTGAGGCTGATGTTCTTCAAAGAACTCACGATGGCCCTATCATTGCCCACCTCCATGCTCAAAGATATATTTGGCAGCGCGACTACTCGGAGATCCAGTGATCGAACCATCTCTGCTACCTGAGTGGTCCCCGGTGCCAAACTTGTTGATGCAGTGTTGATCTTCCATGCACCTACTTGGATACTATTCATCTGAATCTACAACCCCCACAGATCCTTCTGAATGGTACTCAGCACTTGCTGTTGCTGTTGCTCAAACTACTATAGCAGTTTTGTTGTAGTATCAGGCACCTTGTCTCCTATCTTGTCCAGGTCACCATCTGTCAGACTGATTAGATCCAATGATGGTTTTGTCACCTTTCATTTCTTCCACTACCCTTCCTTTCCTTGTCCTCTGTAGCTTTTGACCTAGAAGGAAATTATCTACTCCTCCTAACCATTAGCACCCTATTGTGACTGCTCCTCCTCCTTTGTTTGGGGCATAGGAGACTTACCACTCCATTCAGAGTCACCCTCTTTTTGTTTGGCCTGCTGCTTCGTAGTGCACTCCATTTCCACCTAGGCCTTCTCCTCGGCCTCTTTTCTCCATTTCTCAACCAACTATTGAACCTTATGCTTAGTCGCTTCCTTCTTTTTCTTCTCCATGGACTTGCTGGTGGCTATAGCCAGATCAGATGGGGAATGCAAATCTATTGGTCAATGCTTGATGACCTCCTGAATAACATCATTTATAGCAAGGTAAGTGTCAAACAATTTTTACGGTAGATCCTTTCATGCCCAGATGTATACGTAGTGGAAGTCAGCTTTAAACTCTACGTACCCTGAAATATATTCAAACATGGTTGGTGACAACCGTGGCTTCTAGTTGATGACCATGTGAATGCTTACCTCCATCAACACCCAGAAGAATTTGGTCTCTGTGATGCATGCGACATCCTTTGTTTGCCAAAGGGATTCAAACTGTGTAGCCTTCACCAAATCTTTCTCCACGGGACGAAATTGGCTGTCTTCCGGCAGATCCCAAGAGACGAACACAATGGAGAGCAACAACCACAAATAGTGGAATGTTTTACTCTTGTCCTATGCCTCTTGACAGTTTGCAAGGAACTCACTACAAAGGTAGTGCACTAAATTGAACTGCATGCCCTCTGTGCACCGTGTAGCCAAAGAAATCACTGGCGCCAGAACCTCGTCTACACGGAATTTTCTGATAACTTTTCCAACAAGGATTGGAAATCTTCACCGCAGGGTCAGTGATAGAGGTGATTGAGTACTCGTGCGGCTTCTTCACAAGCTTGAATTTGTCCTTCATTTTCTCTATGAGGTCATGCTTGCTTGTCTTTCCACCAAACTCCTTGGCCGGATTCAACCCTGAGTGCAACAACAGCATGAACTGGTGGATCAGCATATCAGTAATGGGGATTGGCATGCTCAGCCACAAATAGCTATCATGCACCAGGGTCAACTACTTCTTGATCACAATTAGGTTGATATTGGAGCGGTGGTAGTGGGGCACCCACAAAAGGTTCAAAAACCCTAATTGGTTCACTCCATAGGCTCCAACATGATTACAACATATTCTTTGTAAGAGATCCTCTTCACATAGGTGTTTGTAGCAAGGTGGGGGAACCACTCATGGTCCACCAAAACCAATTCCTCCAGCTTCAAATGTGGGATCCGCGCCAAGTGTGAACATTCAAAAGGGACAGTCTCCGACGACAAGGGTGTGTGGAGCACGAACTTATCTGCGTCTAGATCTTTGGTGATTTTTAATTTTCCCTTACATGGAGGGATATAATCCAAAAACTTAGATATAGGATCCACCTCCTCAGTGTCTATGTCCTCTATGCCCTCTTCAGCCTCCAAATCCGCCACTTTCCCCTTCTCCTTTGTGCTCAGTTTTTCTTTCTTTTGGGCCTATGTAGCAGCATTCTTCCTTGGTGACTCATGCACTGGAATGGGTTTCTTCTATTTGTCCTTCTTGGGTTTCGGGACTTCTTTCATCAATGTGGGTTTTAGCCTAGGTGACCTCGGCGCCATAGGAATAGTAGCTAGAGCCTACATGCTCACAACCTCCAGGGCATCTCCCTTAAATGTGATAGTTCCTCTAGTGCTAGTGGTTTCAGCGGGACCTAGTCCTAACATGATATCAGTAATGATTTTTTGATCTAATTCAAGTAATCTATTGAACATGGGGCTTGCAATCAAAGGTTCAAAGTACTCGCAATTCATGTGCACCAGACAACACAAATCAGAAATTTCAAGTATGCAAAGTGTTTTCCGCTGGACAACCACGTGTAATTTATAAGCAAATTCAAATTCAAATTCAACCAAAATCCATCCATAGATGCTAAATTGGCAGCAGATTTCCAAATATTTCACTCTTAAATACAACCTTAAATGTTGCCCCCCTACTCCTCTTAACTGTCTCCTCACTGTCAAATCATGAACAGTGACTGTAACAGTCATTTTCTAGTTGTGATCACAGTCTTTCCTCCTATAGCACAGCTTCCTTCACGCTTTTCCTGATACTATGACACCATCCTATTTCACACAGGCCCCATGTTGCATTGTTATGAAACCAGCTCACAAAAAGATAGAAAAGATATATCAATGCCTTAGAAATAAGCCTCTTTAAGGGGGAAACCTCCTTTACATTACACAAATGAACAATTCTTAGATGATACAAATGACAAGACTTCTTGTCTATATATAGGAGTTTAAGGGGTCATAATATAATCAGAGCCGACATAAAAATAATAATGTAGGGGCACAATAATAACAATAGTGGGCTTATATGGGGCACAATAATAACAATATGAGGACTACATGGCTACAAAAATATAATAAGGGGGTTGTACTAATAACAATAATGGGTTTACACTAGTAGTTATTAGGGGCCTAACATGGGCCCTTCCTTCAAAAAGGTTGTCCTCAAGTTGAAGTTAGTTCTTGATGCTTTTGTATAAAATTCTTGTCCTCCCATGTGGAATCTTCAGAGTGTAAGTTCTTCCACCTGATGAGATACTTTGAATTTGATCGATTTCGTAGTTGTCGAGTTCTTGTTTCTGTGACTTCTCTAGGTTCCAATATGATTTTTCCTTCCTCTTCAAGTTTTGGCAATATTGTTTGAATTGGGATATTATGCAACTTTATGATTTTTCCTTCCTCTTCAAGTTTTGGCAGTATTATTTGAATTGGGATATCCGTAGATTTTGAATGAGTGGCCACACTTCTTTGTCCTTCCATTCATCCCTTGCTTCATTTATCTAATTTGGTTGGATAATAGAAATAGCACAAAACAATTCTTCCACATCCTCATCCTTTCTTGAGA
>APFE030792648.1:77746-101078 GCA_000404065.3 Pinus taeda
TATTGTTTGTTTGTTTTGTTTTATGTTTTACTATTTTGTAGCACTATTATACTAATAATTATCATCCTTTAACCCATGCTATTACTATATTAATAGTCTTAATTCATGTTATTACTATATATGAGCCTAAGGGGTCATAACATAATCAGAGCCGACATGACAATAATAATGTAAGGGCACAATAATAACAATAATGGGCTTCTATGGGGCACAATAGTAACAATATGGGCACTACATGGGTACATCGATATAATAAGTGGGTTGTACTAATATCAATAAGGGGTTACACTAGTAGTATAGGGGCCTAGCATGTCCCTCTCCTTCAAAAAGTGTTGTCCTCAATGCTTGAGTAGGTCTTGATGCTTCTGTATAAAATTCTTGTCCTCCCATGTTGAATCTTCAATGGGTAAGTTCTTCCACTTGATGAGTACTCTAAAATTGATCGATTTCGTCGCTGTCAGGTTCTAGTTTCTGTGACTGCTCCAGGTTCCAATATGATTTTTCCTTCCTCTTCAATTTCTGGCAATATTGTTTGAATTGGGATCTTTTGCTGCAACTTTTGAATGAGTGGCCACACTTCTTTGTCCTTCTTCCATTCATCCCTTGCTTTATTTATCCAATCTAGTTGGATATAGAAATAGCACAAAAAGTGCTTACACATCCTCATCCTTTCTTGAGAGTGCATCTGCAACAAAATTTTGCTTCGCTTTTCTATAGATGATGTCAAAGTCATAACCCAACATATTTTTGACCCATTTTTTCTGTTCTTCTAAAGATAGTATTTGTTCTAAAAAGTATTTAAGACTATCATGATCCATTTTTACCTTGAAGTGTCTTCCCATTGGTTAAGGTCACCATTTCTTAAGTGCATGTAGTATTGCCAATATTTCCCTCTCATAAATAGCTTGCTTGAGATGTGGCTGTAAAAATACCCAATCACCTACATCAAAACTTTTTTCATTGCGATGTTGACCTACCTATTGTTTCATTCGATTCTGCACAAAGTGGCGTTATCCTTTAAAAGTTGGAGAACTTGTTGTTGATGGTCGATGTGATCTTTCACTGCTTGAACCTTTTTCTTCTTGATATGCCCTTCTATCTTGAGAGTTTGACGAGTGGTAATTTCTTCCAATGCTTTAAAAGATATGGTCAGATTCATTTCTTGTTGCTTGATGTGATCTTTCACTTCTTGAACATTTTTCTTCTTGATATGTCCTTCTATCTTGATAGTTTGAGGTGTGGTTTCAGCCAATGCATTACATGATATGTTTGGATTCATATCTTCTTTCTCGATGTGATATTTCACTTCTTGAACCTTTTTATTCATGATATGTCTTTCTATCTCGAGTGTTTTAGGAGTGGTAATTCTTGCCAATGATTTACAAGATATGGTCAGATTCATTTATTCTTTCTCTGGGGTTGGGTCCTGGCGTATATCTTCTTCTTTTGATGTTTCTTGACCCTTTTCTTCCTTCTCTTCATACTCTATGTAAAATAGTTTCTTCTCTGCACACTCATGACCTTTAGTGCATTTGCTATCACAATTGTAACAAAGCCCTTTTTCTCTGTTTTCTTCCAATTGTTGTGGTGTAACCCTTGTAGGTTGTGGAAGGCTAGGAGAAGAAACACTTCCATAATTATATTCATGAGTGGTGGGATTCCTTGTTTCCATAATTTCACTTTATTTTTCTTGCCCACCTAAATTCCTTCTCTAATGAATCAAGTTCCCAAAGATGAACCTCATGTTGAATGTTATCCTTTAAAGTACCTATGAATACATCAATCCTTTGTTTCTCTGGAATATCATTTACCCTTATATTCAATTTTTGAAAGTCCTTAGTGTGCTCTGCCATTGAATACTTTTGTTTGAGATTTATCAATTGGCTAAAGAAGGTGTTTCTCTTTGTATCCTCATAATGTGCTATCATTTCCTTCGTGAAAATTAACCACGTAAGAAGTTGTTTACGAGAACAAAGCCCTTTATACCATAAAAATTGATCCGGTTCTAAATATGAAGATGCAATACATACCTTTGGAACAATGGTACACCATGTAAATCAAAATATTGCTCCATCTGAAGTATCCAATTTACCAGATCCTTGCCATCAAACTTCCTCATATTTCCTTTTCTTAATTTTAGGAGATCGATATTGAAACAACTATAACTCTGTAATTTCAGCTCTTCCAATTCTAAAATTATGACTTGCAGTAGCCCTCTGTGTCCTCTTTCCAATGCCACCAATCTGATCAAAATTGGATTCCTCAAGAAAGAGTTATGCACAAGCTTCCAAGGTGACCTTATTATATACCTTTTCAGAAGAGTGAACTTGTATGAAATGCCAGGCATCACTGTTTTGACCTTAGGATATGAAACATATATATAGGAAGCTAAAGTCTATCCTCTTTCTGTAACTTCTTACAAAATTTCAATCTGATACTAAAAACAAAAGTTATGACTATTTTCCCTAGGTCACCTGTTTTGAATGTAATTCAGGTGGCTACAGAAAGGCCAACTTCCTTAGATCATATCTCTGTAAATATAGGATGAAAAAATTTGATATTCAGATCCGCAGTTCATAACGATTTTTTCCCAAAAGGGTTTTTTTTAGCATCTGAAATGTCGCAGAAAAAAATTTATAGTGTAAAGGCACGATCACCTGTTTGGAGCAGCGAAACCCTAGAATTCAAAGCTCTGATACCAAATGTTATGAAACCAACTCACAAAAAGATAGAAAAGATAGATCAATGCCTTAGAAATAAGCCTCTTCGAGGGGGCAACCTCCTTTACATTACACAAATGAACAATTCTTAGATGATACAAATGCAAGATCTCCTTTCTATATATGGGAGTCTAAGGGGTCATAATATAACCAGAGCCAACATAACAATAATACAATAGTGGGCTTCTATGGGGCACAATAATAACAATATGGGGACTACATGGGTACAACAATATAATAAGGGGGTTGTACTAATAACAATAAGGGGTTACACTAGTAGTATAGTTACCTAACACGCGTAGATCTACAAACCGAGCAATGTAGTTTATAGTCCAACGCCTCCTTACAAATACATGGAGTGCTAAGACTATGTTGTTGTCATGTAGTCATTTCGATGGATCCCCGGTATATCGCTTCAATCAACTTCCATTTACCATTCCTAGAAACAAATCTCATTTCAACTTCATGAGATGGACTGCTCCACCATCTGTAATCTCTTCGATAACATATGGTCCCACCCAGTGCATCTAAAATTTTCCTGGAAACTTATTAAACTTACTGTCATATAATAAAAGCAAATCATTTACCTTGAAGGTGTTCCAATCATGCCAATATTTTTTGCATTCCTTTTGAACCTGTTGATGGAATCTAGCAAAAAAACTATCTTCTTCAAGCTCCATTAGTTGTGCGAGTCTTTATTCTAAGGCTTTGCAGTCCGCCATACCTATGAATACTGGTATGCATGGACTAAGCACAATGTATTCCATAGGCATCACAACTTCTATGACATAGACCAACCTAAAAGGTTTCTGACTAGTAATCATTTTAGAGGTAGTTCTGTATACCCATAGCACAGTTGGTACGAGCATGTCCCAATCATTCTGCTATGTGTTGCAAACCTTTGTCAACACAATCTCCAATATCTTATTAAAAGCCTCAATTGTTCCATTGGCCTGAGGATGATATGGCATACTCTTCTGATGATAAACCTAGAACTCTTCTCTTAGCGCGTTGATTGTTTCATTGAGAAAATGCGTACTGTGATCACTCATTAGTACCTTCGGGCAACAAAACCTAGTCAACACATATTCAAATAACAATTTTGCTATTATTGCCCCTTTACAGTCCTTCAAAGGTTGTACCTTCGCCCACCTGATGAGCCTCATCATTGGGTAATTATATGGGCCTTAATTCATCTCCTAGCTTAGTCAAACCAACTTTTCTCATAACTTATTACATGTTTTTTTATTATATTTTGTTTATGAGGTGAGTTAGAGTTGGATATTATGCTTAGTGGGCTAATATGCATTGAATGCAGGATTAAAGGAGAAAATCGAGGAATTTTGGCAAAGACTAAGTTCAAAAATGAAATGGGACAAAGGAGAGGGATTGTAGGAGGTAAATCCTCCTCATTTATTACTCCTCCATTCGAATATTCCTCCATTCATCACATCAGCTCGGATCGGAAACAACCAAATCATGAGCATTAGAAGGCAGCCGAGCAAGTGAGAGACAAAGCACCAGTTTATCTCGAGTTTGGGAGTTGAGCCTCCCCAATTTTAAGGAATTCATTGGGGACTTCAGTGTTATAATTAGAGAGGCCTAGGACCTCAGTAGGATTTGGATTTTTATTGTAAAACTCTAAGATATTTTTGAGCTGTAATAATTGTAAGAGTTTTATTGATGTAATTTGTTGTTTTGGTAATAAGAATGAGTTTTGTTTTGAGCCAGCACTGAGTTAACTCAGTGGGCCAAAGCTCTTGGGTTAGGGGCTGACCCTACCAGCCAAGGATCCTCTTTGTTGTACATGTATGTGTAGTGTATTTTCATAGCTGCATACCAAAAACACAGATTTCTAGTTCCTTTATAAGATTTGGAGTTTGTTGTCTTTAATTTAGTATTTAGATAGTTTTGTAAGGTATATTACCATTTTCATATTTTTCATCTCCATATCTGCAATAGATCTCATCCATTCTTTCATTCCTTTCAGCAGCTTTCCTCATGCATAGTATAGGCAGTCAATTCATTAATTCTTCTTTTCTAGTTTATGAAAATGGTTCTTATTTGCATAGATTTTTGGAAGATATACATGTTTTATTTAGAGAAGGTGCTTCAGGAGGAGACTAAGACTTCATAGCTAGCAGTCACCTTCCACTCCATCCACCTTAGCCATCTCTTTTTTCACCATCACCTTCACTAGTTTTTCATCATTTCTCATAAAAATTCTTCCAAGCAAATTGAGAGAATTTAGCCATCTACTATCTTGGATATTGACTTTTGAGTGATCTTAGACCTTCTCCCACTCCATTTCACCCATAACAAAAATTTCCTAGGCCTCCCATCACCTCCAACACCTCACATTTTCCTCTTGGCTGTATCCTGTAGGTTCACTGTAATTCCTACAGGATCATCCTGTAGGTTTCTAGTACATCCCGTAGGTTTGCTTGTTTTAAGGCTGAACTGATGGAAAACCTCTAGGAAGTCTCCAAAAGCCTCCCAAGGGTCTTATACACAATCCAACCATCTAATAACCCTTCCATCCATCCTCAAACATCCTTAGTTCACCTGCCACATCCACAGAAGCAATTAGTTTGCATAAAAATACAAAAAAAACAAAAACAGATTTAGTTCAGTCTCTTTACTTGGACATTAGTGTTGTTTGATGCTTCTTACATCTACAACTTAGATAGTAGCATTTGTTTCATGTTTATTTAGCATTTCTACATAGCATAGCTTCTTAAATGGTTAATTAGGGAATGTTGTGATTTAGCATTACATGTCGACTTTCTCCATCATTGCAGTAGAGTAACTCTCTCTTAGAGTAGATTTACCTTTCTTTCATCAAAGAATCAAGCTTCTTCTAACTCTATAGAAGTCTGGCTTGGAACCCCGGTGGTCTCTCGCCAGCTGAACAGTGACAACAGGTAGAACCATCACTTTTACTTGTGCATACAACACTGTGACCTCCAAGTTTGTACGAACCACGGGTTGATAATTAAATATGGTAGCCCAAGAGTTGTAGCAACCTTACTGCAATACTAGTGCTCATCACTTTTTGGCACCATTGCCGGGGAGGTGTCTGAGTAGAATGTGATTACTTCTTTCTTTTCTTCTATTTCTTGTCTTCAATATTCTGCCATCAGTTTATTTATCCAAAAGTACTCTAGTTTCTTCATTTCTTCCATTTTTCATTTTCTGCTTTCCTTTCCATTTCACAAGCAAGATTTCAGTTTAGCAAGTAGCTTTTTAATTCTGTCAATAATTTTCATTGAATCAACAATTTCAATTCTAGAAGTACTTTCCAAGTTTGAAAAAATACAAAACCAAACCAAAAGTATTTCCTTTCATGCCTTGTAGGCATAGGGACAGCTTAGGGAAATTTTTGCCAAATACCCCCATTGCATCAAATAGCCAACCTTCCCTCTTATTCAGTGGTTATGAACTGGAGGAACCCTTAGGTGAGAAACTTGACATATTTGGGGAACCTACAGGGGAAGAAGAAGAAAAATAACCCATTCCTACCGAACCAATGGTTGAAAACAAAAATGACAGGGGGAATAGAGAGAGAGTTGAGGGTGCCTTGCCCATCAGGGAAACCAATGGGGACACTAAGATGAAGAATATAAGCCCCTCTTCCCTACCTCACTTCCATGGCCTGAACACAAATGACCTCGACACTTTCCTATTTGAGTTTGATGTTATATGCCGAACCTATGAGTATACAGATGACGAGAAAAAGTTAAAGCTATTTCCATCTACCCTCAAGGATGCAACATTGTGTTGGTTCATGGGTTTACCTGTAGATATCATCACAACTTGGGCTAAAATGTAGTAGGCCTTTCATAACAAATATCGGGACTATTATCGGTCAAAGGATACTAAAGAATAAATTTTCAGGATGACCATAAGAAATGATGAATTCCTAGAGGATTACGAAGAAATATTTCAGCTTAGTTACAAAAGGGCCCGGTGCACACTTGACCTTGAGTCACTAAAGCTGGTCTTGCTTGGGGGAGTAAGGGAAGATCTTTTGGATACCCTACATTTGTTAATAGGAGGATATATTTACCAATTACCCTATGAGGATATCAAGGCTGTCTTTAGAAACCATTCTAGGGCAGTTAGGAAAAAGGGTAGGGGTCGTCAACCTATGGTCAATACATCATCTTCCAACTCATGCATCAAGGGTGAAATAGGAAACATGCAAGAAGGTTTCAAAAGTGAGATGATACATACCCTTTTCTTGCAAATGGATACCATGCACATTAAGAGGAAGCAGGAGGAAGCAAAGAGATCCTTAGCCATTTTTTATCCTAGGTGCACCAACAGGCATCCTAGGAATGAATGTCCATTGAACTCTATTGAAATTTGCTTGGTCTGTGAAGAAACCCACTCCACAGACAAGTGCCATTCTTTTCCTAGACTCAAATATGTATATCAAAGAGCTGAAGAGGTCACTAAGCAGCTCTGCTACATTAACCATAGGAGACCTCATGGGCCTCAACCATACCTGCAAGGCATGCAAGGGTTGTCCCATGCATATTACAACCCCAACCAAACCACAGCTAGACCTTCTTGGGGACCACTTTCTCATCCTTCTTGGTCTACACCCCCTCGTTGGTCCTTTGCATCTCAGTATCACTCCTAGCCAACCAGCCAGTCATTTCAACCTTAAGCTTCGCCACAACCCTAGTGGAATGCATCGACCTAGGGGTAGAGGCCCCAATACAACAATGCACAAACTCTATTTCCTCCACCACCCACCCAACCACATTTTCTACACTCTTCTCTACCCAAGCAACCCCATATGCCTACCCAGCCAAATCTGAACCTGAGCAATAAGCAGGCTCAGTAAGTATACAATGGAGAGACATCATATCCAGCGTATGTTGTGGAAATCCAGGAGATTAACCTGAGATCTGGGAGAGTTCTCCTAGATAACCAACCTCCACCAAAACCTAAGGAGGTTGAGGAAGAGACAGAGGAAAGAAATATTAAAGTAAATCCACCCTTTCCCGAGAGATTAGCCCAACCACTCCAGCCTACCCCGGAAGAGACTAAACTTTTGGGAGAATTGAAAAATCTATGTGTAAATATCCCACTTATCCAGGAAATAAAAGATGTTCCTATTTACAATAAGTTGATTAAGGAGAACTTCTTCAAGCATCCATGGAGGTTAAGAAGGGATGCCCCTACCATTAATGTCATTGAGCAACTGTCTGACCTAATGCTGGGGCAGGTAATTTGTCCTAAATATTTGGACCCTGGAAGCCCTGTATTAGATGTGCACATAAATGGAATCATTGTCCCACACACTCTGATTGATATTGTGGCTACCATTAATGTGATGAAAAAGGACACAATGCTTAAGCTCAACCTCCAAGATTCATTGAGGAAGACCACAACTATTCTGCAACTTGTAGACCATTGCACAGTAACCCTTGAGGGGATTGTGGAGGATGTGATGGTCTCCATTGACTCTTGGGAATACCTTGTAGACTTCCTAGTTCCCCGACCTAAGGCTAAGCTTACTGGTTACCCTATCATCCTTGGGAAACCATGGTTGGCAAGCGCCGATGCTTACATTAGCTGCATAGCTGAGAATATGACCATCAAGAATGGGCATATGTCCAAGAAGTTAGTCCTATACCCTCCTGCTCAACCTTATCTAGAGCATGACTTACCTTTATGGTTGGAGAAGTAGGAAGAAGACGAAGTTTATTCTGCCTACTTTATACTTTAGAAGCAACCATGGGAGGAGGACAACATGATAAGGATGACTTGATTGAACACCTACTCCAAAGTCCAACTCCCAGTTCATTGCCCTTAGACGAAGCAGTAAAGGAAACCAAGAACAATCACCCAATTGACTTATGCTTGGCTGATTCCAATCCACTCCATGTCAAAACCATAGAATTTGGCCTAGAGAGAACCTTGAAAATCAATCCATCTCTTTCTACTGTCCAAGAAGAGAAGTTATGCAACATGCTAAAGGAAAATCTAGAAGCCCTCGCTTGGAGTTACAAAGAAAAGAATGGAGTACACCCCTCAGTGTGTACTCACAAAGGAGGATGAATCCAACTCTTAAAAATATAGTCAAAAAAGAACTGCAAAAACTACTAGATGCAGGATTCATTACCCTATCTTCGACAGTGAGTGGGTCTCTCCTTTGGTGTTAGTTCCAAAGAAGAATGGTAAATGGATAATTTGTGTGGATTATAGGGAGTTGAAAAAGCCATAAAGAAGGACCATTTCCCTCTACCCTTCATTGACCAACTGCTAGATGGCTTGGCAGGGAAAAGGTTTTTTACCTTCCTAGATGGATTCCATGGGTACAACTAGATCTAGATCTACCTGGAAGACCAGGATAAAACCACTTTCACTTGTCCTTAGGGTACTTTTTCCTATAGGGTCCTTCCTTTTGGCCTATGCAATGCTCGTGCCACTTTCCAGAGAGCACTCCTAAGTATTTTCATCGAATTAGTCCATGATGTGGTGGAGATTTATATGGATGATTTTACACCTTATAGCTATGATTTTCAAGAAGATCTGTCTAACCTAGGCAAAGTACTACACAAATGCATTGAAATGAAACTATCTCTCAGTCCTGAAAAATGTGAATTCTTGATGACTACAGGAACCGTGCTAGGTCATTCAATATATCAACAACGACTGCAGGTGGAGCCAAACAAAATAGCTATCATCCAAAGGGTCCCACCTCCTCAAAAGTAGAGAGATGTCAAAAATTTCCTAGGGTTAGATAGACACTACCGAATATTCATAAAGGACTTCAACAAGTTGGCTTCTCCTTTATTTGGTCTGTTGGCCAAGGACTATGAGTTTATATGGTCAAAAGTTGTCAAGAGGCCTTAGACATCCTAAAGGACAAGTTAACCATTGTGCCAATTCTCCAAGGCCTAAATTGGGCCCTCCCCTTCCATATCCATGTTAATGCCTCACACAAAGCCATAGGAGAGACCCTAGGTCAGATAGATTAAAAAATGCCTTATGCTATCTATTTTATCAGTAAGAATTTTTCAAAGGTTGAGCTAAATTACACAGTGACTGAAAAGGAACTCCTGGTTGTCATGCATTCATTGAACAAATTCAGGCATTATATTACAACCTATCAAACATTTTTGCATACTGACCATGCTGCAATCAAATATTTAATGAACAAACTAGATGTGAATGCTCGAATTATAAGATGGTTACTTTTAATACAACAATTGGATCTAAACATTGTTGATAAGCTTGGTAAGAAAAATGTTGTTGCAGGCTTTTTGTCTAGAGTAAATTTTCCTGTAGGTGAATATGGAATGGTTGATGACCAGTTACCAAACGAGCACTTATTTGCTATTTCAGTTCTCTCTCCATGGTTTTCTAATATAGAAAACTATTTGGTATCAACACAGTTCCCACCAAACTTGTCCTCCAAAGAAAAGAGCAAGATAGTAAGGAAGAGTGCCCCCTTCACTTGGATTGGGGGCAATCTCTTAAAACTTGGCCTAGATCAAATCTTGAGAAGGTGTGTCAGGGAGAAAGAAGTCTTTGAAATCCTTCTGACCTATTATGATGGGCCTTATGGAGGTCACTTTGCAGCAAACATGACAACATTCAAAGTGTTACATGTAGGCTATTATTGATCCAATCTTCATCAAGATGTGAAAAAATATACTAGTCAGCATGATCAGTGCCAAACAATGGGAAGGCCTACTCCAAGAGATGAAATGCCTCTGTAGCCTCAAGTGACTTTCAATCCATTTGACAAGTGGGGCATGGACTTCATTGGGCCTATTGACCCTCCTTCCAAGCAAAAAAATACATTATTGTGTGCATTGATTATTTGACTAAGTGGGCTGAAAACAAGGCAATTAAGGAAGCAATAGAGGAAAATGTGGCTAAGTTACTAAGGGAGAATGTATTCTACAAATTTGGGTACCCCAGAGAGCTATCATAGACCAAGGCAACCATTTTACCTCCAACATGATTGAAGACTTTCTTATCCATCATAAGATCAACGATAAAACCTCCACTCCCTATCATCCACAAGCTGATGGGCAAGTGGAGGCTACCAACAGAGCACTGGAGGGCATCTTGACCAAAGTGGTAAGCAACAATAGGAAGGATTGGGCACATAGACCAGTTGAGGCCACCTGGGCCTATAATACCACATGGAAGACCACCACTGGATTCACACCCTATGAGCTGGTCTATGGGAAAAGGGCCTTGTTGTCCATTGAATTTGAGTATAACACATTAAGGATGGTAGCCCAACTAGATCTAGATCTCAATAGTGCACAAAAAGAGAGATTGTTCTGGGTGAATGGTTTGGATGAATTCAAAATGCATGCCCTTCTACATACAGAGGTAGTTCAACTTCAGAGGAAGATCTGACATGATAAAAACATCAAGCAGAAGCAATTTCAGGAAGGAAATTGGGCGTTGCTATATGATACTAGGTATAAAGACTTCAAGGGAAAGTTAAGGACAAGATGGCTAGGACCTTATGTTGTGGAAAGATGCCATGATATTGGTTCTATGCAAATCAAAACCATAGATGAAGAGGCCATCCCATTTGCTTGTTAATGGACACCGATTGAAAATTTACAAGAGAACTTTATCAAAACAAGACTTCATCGATGATATCAATAAAACAATGATTATATTAGAGCAAATTCTAGCTCCTCACTCATCAAACCACTGAGAAAAATAAAAAAGAATAAGGACTCAGGTGAAAACCTCCATGAGGCACCTAAGTCCCATCATTGGTTTGAAAACCTCTTGAGGTAGCTCAGTGGTGTAAAAAAGAGAGAGAGAGAGAGAGAGAGAAAAGAGAATAAGAAAAATCCCTAGGTGAAAACCTCTCTTGAGGTGCCCAGGGAAAACAACTAGGGTGGAAACCTCTTAGAGGCAGCCTAGTTGTTTTCAAAAAAAAAAAAAATCATGAAATTTCCATTTGTAGGTCAGGAAGAAGGACAGTCAAGGAGAAAAGGAGGATCACAAAGAGACCACTATTACTCACATATTTATTTTTCCATTCATTTCTCCACCATTTCTTTCATTTTTTCCACTTCGTTGCTTCAGTTTACAAAGGGGCTGTGTTTTCTATACGATCCCCTTTAAACCTACAGGATCCCCTGAAAACCTACATGATGATCCTGTAGTACTTATAGTGACCCATAAATCCTACAGGAAGCAGTCCTAAGGCAAATGAATGACTTGCTAGGCCAATAAAATTCACCCTCTTCATCATTCCATCACCATTCCTTTTCCACCATCATCACCCCTACACTCACCATTAAAAAATCAGTTTCAAGAGTATCTTTTTTCGAGTCTTCGAAAATAAGGGAAACAGGGAGGAATAAAGAGCATCACCTGAGTATTCCTTTCTCTCCACACCTATTCTTTCCCTCCATCCATGTCACCATCCTCACAACCCCAGAAAAAAGAATGATTAAGAGTTCTGAGGGAGAAATAGCTACAGGAAATCCTCTAACAGCCTATTCCACAGAATACCAATCATAGCAGCAACAAGCCTCCATCGGATGATCCAGGAGCTCCAAAACAACAACACCACCATATTCAACCATAGGTACTTGCACAAACAAAGGAGTCATTAGCAAACAACAATAGGAGGAAAAATAATAGCATGTAGCCAATACACACAGTAGCACCTCCGGTCTTTGAAAACTGCAGTAAAGCATTGGCACCACAGGTAAGTATCCCGCTCGCTCTCCCATATGCATCATGTAATCAAAAAAACGTAAGGGTTACGAGTAAGTTGGTTTATAAGCAAAAAAGTGGCCAATTAACTTGGCCACCTTCATTTAGTCAACACATACACAACAGGCTGTCCTCTCACACATGGCTGCAATCAACTCAAAGACAGAGGGGAGTAGGAAAAAAGTAGTTAAACTACAAATGCATGAGGTGGGGGCTGATTACAAGTAGGTGACTGGGAGAGAAGACAAGGCTCTACAATTGTGCAAGGCATATTTCAATCCAGGATGTGGGCTCCGAGCCTTGTTGATGGAAACTGTGGAGAGGTCACTGCGAGTTTGAGATGGGAAATTTGGATCAACAATGACTGTCTGCGGGATCTGGTTTGGCTGGAGGGAATATTTGCGCAATTTTTTCAGGGAGACATTGCAGGAAGCAGACAGAGAGTCGCAGTGAAAACTACACAATTTCTCTAGGGAGCTAGTAGCGAGCTACAGGAGTCTGCTGAGAAAATTTGTACAATTTTTCTGGGGTGATGGCAGCGGGCTGAGGGATGCTACTGGAAAAATTACACAGAGCTAGGAGGATGGCCTATTGGACACCCTTGCATAGTTTCTGAAATGAGAGGGATGTTGGGTAGTTGGGAGACTACTCATGAAAACTACGTAGTTTTTAGGATGAACAACAGGTTAGCTGATAGGGTGATTGGTTGGAAAAACTACGTAAGTTTTGAGGGAAGTGCCCTGATGGACAATGGGTGTCTTTTTGCATGTCTGTGCAGTTTCTTTAGTGAACAAAATCAGGCATGCTTGGCAGCTTCTGCACAATTTTTTAGATGAGTGAGGCTCAGGGTCACTACCCATACAAACTCTTTGGTTGACCAGCTAGAGGCTTGGTTGATGTGCTTACGGGAAGTTCAAATTTAGATGGATTTCTGGGAAACTCTTGCCTTGTTCTGGGTGAAAGTCAGTTGAGTCGATTCCAGGATTGTGCATTGTAGACATCCTGGGAGGCAGCCTAAAGTGCTGCGTAGTACATGTTCATTGAGGGCTAAAACTACGTAGTGTAGCTCAATAGAGGTTCGAGTGTTGTGGGTTCGTCTAGTCAAAATAGGTTCAGAAAAGTAACAAAGTGTGTGAACGAGTGACTTTGTACATGCACAACCTTGCGAACACACACTCAACATGACTTGACAACAAGACACCTCGAACCATCAAGACAACATACACTCAGTGTGACTGACTGACAGTGCGAGCAACAAGTGCGACACTTGTGATAGATCGTTGAATGAACACGACAACACTTGTGCAACAATGATTACAATATCTCGTGTGAGTGAGATATATGTTTACATAGCAAACACAACCTTCAACATCAACATAATGAGGTCGCAAGCATGACATAACAATCAGCATGTTGAAGATGAAAGATGGTTGAACAAGTGAAAAGGAAGCAAGACATGTAGAAGAAACACATAAAATGACTTTTGTGTTTGTGCACATGCACGTTATTGAGGACAGGATGATATGACAATGACAAGCAGTTTTGCCAACTCAGCTAAGAGCTGTACTTTGAAAGATGTTCTTTATTTACTATACTTACCCTCAAGATGGTCATGCATCTAAAGAAGTTTGTATGCGGTCCTGATATTTTCAATTACTTGGTTCCTTGGTCCTTCTCCTCAACTCCTTGGGAGTGATCTCAGCATGTCATGTTTTCCTGTAGTTACTGAGAGGTTGATTTATGCAATTTCAATGAACAATGATTGCTACCATAATGAGACCGTGGGAGGCTCGTCTACGTAGTTTCTGCATGTAAGATCAATAGGACCACTTGGACAACGCTAAGCAATTTTGAGGCCCAAGGCACTGCTACGGGATAAGAGTCCGAGTAGGACACCTCTATGCAATTTCTGAGTGCAGTGTAGCTGGATTTCTCTGTGTATTGCTTGAGAGAAGTGTTGGCTACCTGACTTTTCTAGGCATTTTTTGAGAGCAATTCTAGTTGGGGTCTGTATGGGTTGTGGGGTTTCTACAGGTAAGGGAGGTTGGTGCCTCTGCGGGTATCGAGGTTTCAACAGGCAAGGGAGGTTGGTGTCTCTGCGTACTGTGGGGTTTCAGCAGGTAAGGGATGAAGCTTGATGGTTGCATAAGCAAAGCACATAGTTTCGGGAAGTTAGATGATGCTAGGTTGCTTGGGAAAATGGCTAAGTGTGAGATGAGTGAAAAATATGTAAACATTGATATGAATTGACTTTGATTGTACACAGACACTTAGTGATACAACGTAGACCATACAGAATGCATAAGGCATAATTTGCTTGATGCAACGACCTTTGTGAGAAGAGTGTATGAAGTGAGAGTGAAACATGTCTATGTGCACATGCTTTTCCTTGAAGCAAAGAAACATCCCCTTTGCATGGAAAACAACAACCTCTATGCCCAAAGATGACACATGTTGCATGAAGATGAGAACATGGGAAACTCTTAAGATCAAGGAGGGGATATTGAAAGCATCAACTTACCAACAAGTGAACAAGGATAATTGATCGCATGATCGGAGGTAGGCTCCAAAATTTCATGCGAGCGAAAATTTTGGAGGGTGTTTGTAGCCGCTACAATAGGTACCACACCGGTACGCGATCTAGTAATAATCAATAGGCTTCACAATATTGTTTTTTAATCCTTCCATGTGCCTCACTAACTATGGAGTCCACACAAAAGGGTTATCCAGCTTCCAGGTAGGTTGACCATCCATCAATTTAGCCAACCATTTGTATAATTCACACAGAAAAGAGCAGAAGAAAACTTCGTGTTCCTCTGTATACAAGTATCTTTGTAACCAATCTTCTTTCGATAGGCACAAATTCCTATTTTCTTGGGATGAAAACTCATGCAACTTCTGATCTATCAACTTTCAATCTCCTTTTTAGTCAGTATCCACTTCTGCCACATCACACATTCCTTAGATAGATCCTAGTACCAAAAACAAAACCATTTGTTGGCTTGAGGGGGATTGGACCCACATTCAAAGTTAGTTATGCTAACCAACAAAACCCTACACTACCGGCCCTTTTGGAAACAACCCGCATAACATAGGCTACTATCTGAGCCAAGGTAGTATTAGGGGATGCTAGAACCAGGTTTCCACATCCAAAGGACTATGCGACATGTTTATGATAGACTTAGGGCTTTATCTTGACCTTCATGAACACTAACACTTAAAACCCGAAAAACTACAACAGCTAATATTTAGTAGATCTACGCCCTTCGTTGATTGCGCTAAACATTCATAACATCATATAAATAAAGAAATCTACTTCTTCACGAATCTATTAAGTACTTTTGCAGATTACTTTCATTCAATAGATAAAAAAATATAGTAAATTTAGAGCTAAACAGTAATACATATATACACATATAATTCCTAAAAACAAGCCTTTATTATGCTTCATATGTTCAATTATAGTCCATTCCAACCCTACGCACACAACTGCAGGGGCCCGTGCACTCAGTTGTGGAATTACCAAGGTCTTCGCACACATAGCTGCGGGAGCCTTCCCCTTTACCTAAATACAGAATAGACAAAATAGACCAAAGTATTTCACTTCTATCCTCTTCTATATCATACCTTTATGACTCTTCTATGACTTCCTTTTATATCATTCTCCATTACAATACCATGGTCTGTGAACCATGGGTGGGTCTCAAACAACTTGACTCTTAACAAACTAAGTGGATTTGACCTTTCTAAACCCCCTTTGACTCCTATCGACCTGTGCTACTTGCATCCACTCCTCAAAATCCATATACTTTACAATATTCAACAAAAAATTACAAAATTTGACCCCATAGGACCCTGCCCCAACACTTACACTTGTTCCCCATAGTGTGTCCTGGTTTTCTTATTCTGGTTGTACATCATGTTTTCTGTATCCATTTTATTTATTCTATTCTAGTTGTGTGTTGTCTTTCCTTTCGTCTTGTTTTCCTTTCTTATTTAGTTGATCCTTTTGTTTTCATTAAGTGAATAAGTGTTGTGTCTAGACCTGTGTTGTCTTCTTAGTACGTATGTGGATGAATTTTAAAGAGGCTTCTAACACTGCAACATTTGGATGAACCTCCAGCTAGTCTTCTCTGTGTTGGATTTGTATTTTGGTCGTTGAAGTTCTGATGAAAAATACAATCCATCCGTAAGGAAATTTTTGGGCCAACCATGAACCCATGTGTAGTTCGAAAACCTGATGGCTATTCTCAGTTTTTTTTTCTTTGATATTCTCAATCTTGTCCAACTAGTATGAATAGAGAAGGGGAAAAATATAAATGAGAAAACCAAAATTGGAGGTCTCTATATGCTTCTCTAAAGGAACAACCTCTTCTACTCAATCAATTGGGATCCCTCTTCCACCCCAAAATAAATAAGTGCCAATGCAAAATTCTCTTCAAATAAATAAATAAAGGTGAAAGAAGATAAAGGCTTCATGTGCAGAGAGGTGAAGCAAGCAACTCCTGTAGGGTACTATCGAGACTCGGTGGTAGCGTAACGATGCTTTTGTTCCTACATGACTCCGTTGGGGTATTGTTTAGCTCTACTAGTAGTGGAGGAACAGCAGAGTTGGGCAATTATACTTCGAAATTCTTAAGACCGCGAGATAAACTACCCTTCCCAACTCTAAATATTGTGATTATGATGAATCTTGTGTTTTGTTCAATCGTTAAGGTACATATGGGACCATATCTAGTCACGGGGTAAGTGGTAAAGGCCAAACTGATCTACAAGATGAATCAATACTCTCCTAACAACCAAGGCCGTATACGAATGAGTTAGCCAAAATAGAGAAACTGAATTCTACTAGTGTCTCTCCAAGTGTTGTAGCGACTGCAACACCCTCCAAAATTTTGGCCTACACTGAAATTTTGGAGCTTACTGTGGATCCTGTAATGGGTTGTTTCTTAGTCAGTTATTGGTCAATTGATGAAACCAAGTTCCCTTCTTAGATCTCAAGTTTTATTCACACTTTTATCTTTACATAGAAAGTGTCATTTTCGGGCATGGGAATGATCACTTATCATGCAAAGGGGAGTTCTAGTTTTCTTCAAGGGGAAATATTATTGAAAATGAGTTTTTCTCTTCATATAGGCATGTTTCACACTTATTTCCAAAGTTTCATGCACTATTACACAAGTGTTGTCATTATTATCACAAAATATATCTTCGGTGTCGCACTTGTCGTAAGTTGAATATTGGTTGAATTCTATTTAACTAAATTAGTTAGATAAATTATGAGGATTGAACTCATGAACTACTCTAAACTATTGTTAGTTAGGTGATCGAGTCAAAATTCATACTATTTATGAACTTAATCAACTGTTGTCTCTTGATTTGATTAACTTGTAAATTGTTAAGAGAATAACATGTTTAGAACATAAACATTTATGTGGCGAGAACTTTGTTTTATTTTAACTTAAGGAAAAAGGTATGTGATTAGTGAAAAACATAGTTGAGTTCTTGTTTTAAAAGAATATGTTGTGATATTTTTTAAGGGAGAAATTGAAGGAGAGTGAGATCACATTTTGATGAATTGTAATTCTTGCATAATTTAGAAGCCTAAGATGATTGTATTGTATGTGGAATGGAAGAGATTGATGGCTTTATGAATTTTGTGCTTGGATGTAAAGTTGTATGAATAGTTAGTAATCCTGCAAAAGGTTATAATCTTTTGAGAGGTAGTGAAAGAAAAAAAGTGTATCCCTAGGCTAGACATGCCTTTATCATAATATAAATCTTATTTAGGATAAACAATATTCTTCATAGTTTGAGAAATGTATCGTTTTCATAGCTTGTTTTGTGTGTGTGTGTGTGTGTGTATGTATTAATAGTGAGGAATAAGACATGAAACCAAATGAATTGATTAACTATTCAATAGAAATCATAAAACAAGTTGACTTATAGTTATCAAGATAGATTCAATAATATAGATATTGTTGGCATTATGATACATGTGTTGTACTTGATGGAAACCCACTTGTAGTAGAAAAACTCACTTGTATATGGTAACTAGATGAATCTACATGAGAGATATCAGATCTGACAAAATTCATGGCAGTTGTGTTTACAAATGTGACAAATGTAGGGTAGTTCAAAGGAATCATTTCAGAAGTAATGTGGAAAATTAGTGTAATAGGTCTATCCAGAGGTAATAGGGCATTGGCACTGAAGAACATGAAGATGGAACTAAGGTCTATTGGTCGGAATAAAGAAGGTAAAGGAAAAGGTTGATGTAAAGTAGTTTAAGAAGTATACGCAGGTCCACTTAGTCAAAACAACATATACACACTGGTCCACAGAACAAAAAGAGCGTATACATATACATCCACTTTCACAGAAGGAAAAATGCATACATGATGGAAAACCAAGGTTTTGGTCTATCCAAGGTATTTGGTCCAAGGTATTGACCCTAGGTATTTAGTCCAAGGTATTGGTCCTAAGTGGTTTTGGTCCAAGGTATTGAGAAAGGTCTAAAACTATATAATGAGGAGAAGATCAATTAGGCCAGTGTGTGCAAGTATTCAATATCTTATGAAGTGTTAGATCATCTATGCAGGTAATGAGCTTCTGATGCTTTGCTTGATCTGAACTAAGGATGCACCTATGTGGTTGACGATAGATGATGGATCGGGATCATAAAGATTGAAATGAATTATCATTATGTGGTTTGATCATGGACAATCTAGATCTGAATACTGACGCATGATTTATTCTATCAATGTTATGATCTGGGTATCACTGAAGTCTGTAATAGCTGTGAAGTTTTAAGTTAGTATTTGCATATATGTACGTTGTTTCACTTTGGTAAAAGTGCATATACATGTTGGTTTGACCCATCGAAGTAGCATATACATTATGAACTATGATATTTGAAGTTGCAGTTGGTTCTGGTTGTTGATGCAAAGTTCTGGGTTATGCTTTGTGTTCTAGTGACTGCATTATGGTGACAATGTTTTGAATGTTCATATTAATTGATTGTGATTTGCTTTGGTGATGATGGATGAGATCTAATGGTGGATCAAGATCATAATGACTTATCATTATGTGATCTAATAATGGATGGGCTAGATTTGATTGCTAACACATGTTTTATCGTTTATATGTGATGATCTGGGTATGTCTAAAGTCAGGAAGTGCAACGAAGTTATAAGTAAGTATTTGTAGATCTATACATTAGTTTTCTTTGGTGAAGTTGTGTATAAATGCTGGTTTGGCTCTTCCAAAGTAGTGTATGCAAAAGAAAATGTTGATGTTCAAGGGCGATTGATCTATCAGATCAATACTACTTTTTTACTATTGTTTGTCAATGATGTCTTCTTAGATTTGAAAGTAGAGCTGAATGTATAAGGAAATTGAGTCTGATTGATTGATTGATTGAGAAGGAAGGGTGATCCTTGTTGCTATATTTTTAGAACTCTGTAATATGACAATAGATCTTTATAACGTCAATGATTGGTACAGTTTGTGGTTCATAAGTTTTATGATTCAATATATTTAGAGATATACACAGTTTGGGCTAAAGGAAGTAGCGTATACACGTAGTTTGGGTTCAACCAAGTAGCGTATACACTTTGATACATGGTTTTTAGTTTACAGCTGGTTCTGAATGATGATGCAGTGTTCTCGGTTCTCTGTACTGGTTATAGTGATCTATCTGTTCGAGTTGATTAGTTGAAGTTGATTAAGTATGAATGAATGGTTGATTCAGATGTGTCAGAGGTTTAGAGGTTGTCAGTGATTGACTGAGTTGTGGTTGATTCAGAGAGTGTTGATTGAGTTTTAGTGATTGGTTGATGCAGATGTATTTGATGGTTGTATTGCAATTATGATTTTGAGATTCAATGTTGTTCTAGAGTATCCAGTCTGGAAATTTATGAAGCGAGGTCCCTGAAGGAAGAGAGAAGGTCGTAGCCTTCTGTAGACCAGTGCCTACGTACTGGTAAAGATATCAGCTAGTACAAGAGCCAGGGGGTTAGAGCTCCCTTCTAGTAGTAGCTGGAAAATGAGTGAAGGTCAGAGCCTTCAGGAGGTTGGTGCCTACGTACTAGTAAACATATCGGCTAGTACAAGAGCTAGGGGGTTGTAGCTCCCTTTGAGTAGAATCTGGAGAACAACAGAAGGTTGTAACCTTCGGTAGGTAGGAGCCTGCGTACTGGTATGAGTCTGCACTAGTACAAGATTGTAAAATAGATTTTCTTATTATTAAAAGAGGATAAAGATGAAAGTAGCAGGTGGTTTTCACCCACATTGGGTTTCCACCTTAAATCTTGGTGTTTATGTGTGTTGCTTATGTTTGATGGTTTATTCTGTTATTATTGCACATGGTTACTGTTTAATTTTTAATAAAGTATTGATGCACTGATTAAAGATAAAAATATGATGAATTAACTAAATTATAAGCTCACTAGATATATGTTGGTTGCCTTAAGAACAGTTGCATGCAAACGCGAGTTCCCTTGACTGAAGTAGTGTATATAAATTTGATCATGGAAATGAAAAAGTTATAGATTGTAAATACTAATTCAACTCCCCCCCCGCCTCTCATTATTATTTCCAACAATTGGTATCAGAGCAGGTCCTTTGGCAAAAGCTTGACCGCTTGAAGGAGAATCCGTAGAAACAATGGGAAATAAGCTAAAGAAGAAAGAACCTCAAAAGAAGAAGGCATCTCAAAGGAACTGTGACAGTGGGAGAAATGATTGGGGATTATGTAGAAGCAACTCTTCGGATTCAGAATTACCTCAGAATGAAGATGAACAAGCAAAAGAACTATCAACTATGATTTTTTTGTCCTTTGGTGATACATTTCTCTGTTCATTTGAAGATAATGAAAGTGATATCGAAACAAGTGAATTTGCTCTTATAGGTGAAAGAGAATGAAATCAAATAGAGGAAGAATTTAAAAGGCTCACAGATAAAATTAGAGATCAACAAGATCTATTGGATAGAAGGGAGTGTACCTACAAAGAATCAATCACAAGGTTAAAAGATCAGTTAGAAGAAGGAAACAAAGTAAGGAAATAGTACAAGGAAAAGGAAGATCAAAGTAAAAGGCTGTAGGATGATGAAAATTTCATTATTTGATGATGATGAGCCACTCATTTCTTTTAAACTGCTGTCAACATGCCTTCAAAGATGCATAAAGTTCATATGATGCAGTTATGATGCAGGATTCTTATAGTTCTTGGCTCTCGCATGT
Source organism: Pinus taeda (assembly GCA_000404065.3). Classification (NCBI taxonomy): domain Eukaryota; kingdom Viridiplantae; phylum Streptophyta; class Pinopsida; order Pinales; family Pinaceae; genus Pinus; species Pinus taeda. The sequence continues at coordinate 99,437 of APFE030792648.1, forward strand.
TTGAGGATTGTTATTGTTGATGGTATCAAGAAATCTTGACACATATGTGCTCATTGTTTGCTAGATGGATCCATAGTATGATGGATACATGGATGGTTACTTGCTTACTGATAAATATTGTTGGTTGCCCAAGAGAATGGTGTTATTGCAGGCATAGCCATTTGAAGACATGGATATTCAAAGAAATGGCTCACTTATTCACATAATGATGATGACTTCTTACTTTATGATGATAGGTTTGATATTCACATATGTTGATTATCATGGTTGATGCTTATCAGATGTGAGATGTTCCCTAGTGATGATACATGGTTGATATATTGAGGGTTCTTGTGGAAAGATCATGCAGTTCTAGATGATGATGTTATGATCATAGATGATGATGTTATGGTCATAGATAATGACTATGGTGTTTTTCACATACATATGATATGATACGAATGATTATTTCTTGGAGATTCAACATATGCTTAATTGATTCATGGAAGGTTATGATAAGGCTCTTTCCACTAAGGAAACATAGCAAGTTGATCTTGATGAGATCAAGAGGATGAGTTGATATCTATATGTGGCATACTTTGTCACAGGCTGATAACTAATGATAGACATTTACAGGTTGTAGGTCTAGATGTTGCTGATGGATGCTTATGGTACAGATCATATATGGTGTATGATAGTTGCTGATGACTATCATGGTCTTGTTTAGATCTTTGGTATTTGTTAAAAATGTCATGTATATCACTTGATGAAAAGGTCATATAAAGACCCATGATGTAATATGTCTTTGTTTGTCGTAGTCTTTTAGTGAGTCCCTTTTGGTCATATGATGTAATTTGTACCCCCATTATGCATGGGAAGGATGATATAGTAATTGCTATATTTCAGTCATGTATAAATAATTGGTATATCCCAACTTGGTTGGGAGATTGATGTATGTATGAGTCATTGGTGATAGGAAGGTCAAACTCACATAGTTGAGTTATAGAGTCATGTTATTCTTTTGGAAAATATTTTTTGTAGAATCTTCATGTGCTCAGGGGGAGAATGGACAATTTAGTGCATCACAACATGTACAAAGGGGGATTTTAATCAGCGAATTCAACATGTTCCTAGGGGGAGCATGATCAATGTTTATATTCAGTTGTTCAGATATGAAAGCCTTCACTTTGGTCGGCACTTTGCCCTTGATATCAAAGGGGGAGAATATATTGGTCCGCCCTTTTCCCTTGAGGTTAAAGGGGGAGAGTATTTTGGTGTTGGTTGTTATATTGAATAGTTTCTATAGCTTTCCATAATCAACACCAACATGGTTTCCATCATGTCTAAAGGGTGAGATTGTTGGCATTATGATACATGTGTTGTACTTGATGGCAACCCACTTGTAGCAGAACGACTCACTTGTATATGGTAACTAGATGAATCTATAGGAGAGATATCAGATGTGACAGAATGCATGGAAGTTTTGTTTACAGATGTGACAAAATGCAACGTAGTTAAAAGGAACCATTTCAGAAGTAATATGGCCAATTACAGTGTAACAAGTCTTTTAAGAAGTAACAGGGCATTGGCACAGAAGAACAGGAAGATGGAACTAAGGTCTACTGATCAGAATAAAGAAGGTAAAGGAAAAGGTTGATGTAAA
>APFE030792649.1:0-10692 GCA_000404065.3 Pinus taeda
GGACGGCAAGATCAATATCCGAGATGTCACTAACTGGCCCTTAGGGACCATTCTGTTCACTTTTGCTAGACTGGCTGGTAGTTCTACTCTCCACATAGCCAACAGGTCTTACATGCAGTATGCTTTGGAATGCCTTGAACCGAAGGTGTTCAATTGGTTTGATGCAGTACTCTCTGTGATGAAAGAATAATTGACCAAGGTGAAAAGAGGAAGTTCCAATAACTTTGGTTATGGTTCTATTTTGACTGATTTCGCCTTGGAGAGAATCCCACTGATGCAACCACAGTATATTTCACTTGGTCTACCTCCACCGGCTGAACCACGGATGCAGAGATGGGTTGATCTCATGTCTCGGCATGCTGGCTAGCCCCAGATTTCTTTTTCTGAGACATTATTCGAGTGGTTCGATCATCAGGAGATGGTTTATGCCAGGTTCCCATATGTTGGTATGGATTTCCGAGGTGATCCGGACTTGGTGCTGCCGGTTGGCGAGCAGTGGGGTGCCATGGGTAATTCTTCTGACCATATCTCTGTTCATTGTTATTTATAATGTTCTTATATTCTTATGATAAAGACAAATAAAAATTCATGTTCTCATGCATACTTTGGACCAGTTCAACCAGCAGTACGCCGCAGAGACCCAGCGGCCGCTCCAGCAGGAGAGGTCGTTGGGAGGGCTATCCTTCGTGACCTTGATATGGTCGAGACTCTTTCAGCACTACAGGACCAGATTGAGGGTCTTAACCTTTGTATCCCAGATGTGAGGACCGACGAGCTACCTCTGTGGTTGTAGTGACTTACTACTGGAGTTCCGAGTCGATGGACTAGGCTTTTACGCATGATTGCACAGGCGGTGACTTGTTATCACCAACATCATTAGACTAGGGTGCCCCCTAGAATTTTGAGTTTTGGGTCATTTGACCCATTTTTTCTTGGTTACAGAACATTATGTACAAACTATAAACAGTTATGAAATATATTTTTGATTTTCGAAGCTTTATTTTGGTTAAGTTACATGATCCTGCTGCATGTATTGATGTGATGCTTCTTTTTATAAATGTTGCAAATGTCTATCTAACACATAATTTTCCAATGAGTATGTTAATGTGTTTAAACTTCTGGAAATATGTTGATATTGGATTAAATCGAACTGTCTTTCCAAAATTCTGACCCATAGGAACATGCGATAGATAGCTGGATTTCGTACAGAATAGATGCCGGTGAGTTGTAGAATGACAAGTTGTGAGTCTAGCCTGATAATAAGTCGGCATATGCCATGTGTGATGGTATCAGAAAGGAGTTCTATCAATGCACTGTACTCAACGATATTGTTCGTAGACCGACCAATACACACTCCTCTGAAACTTACCAACTCGCCGCTGGGATTGAACATGGCCCATGCCGCAGAAGAGAGGTTCTGCGAACTACGACTTGCTCCATTGGCATATCCAACGAATGATTCCAGTAGGTTCAACATCTGCAACAAATGAAAAAAGTGGATTACTTAACCAAACTAAATGCTCTTGGCGAAAACAAAAATGTAACAAAAGCATGAGGATTACTATGCAAAATCAAGCATAGTAACGCTTGAGGTACAACCCATTGTGAGGCTGCGCCAGTGGAATCCCATCATAGTCCATCAACTCATAGGCTCCTTTTGCTAATACTCGTTTAACAATATAGGGACCCATCCATAATGATTTGAATTTCCCTGCTCCCAACTTATCGGATTCCTGGTCATAAAGTAAGACCATGTCACCTTTTGAGAAGACGCGAGGTTTGACATTCTTGTCGAACTCTACCTTGACTCGCTTCTTATGAGCTTCATTAGCCGAAGCTGCATCATGATGGGTTTCATCCTAATGGATTAGTTCCAAGAAATGAGCTTCTTCTTCTGAGGTTCCAGGGAGAAAGTCGACTTGCGAGTTTGAGGGACGAGATTTCACATTGAACTGGTGAGATTGCTTCCAGACCATATACCAATTGAAACGGTGTGAATCTGGTTGCATTTCTTACCGATGTTTGGTATGCCCACAAGGCCGAGTACAGGATTAGGTGCCAATCTCAATTGTGAGCTCCGATCATCCTTTGCAGCATGCATTTTAGGACTTTGTTGATTGCCTCAACTTGTCTGTTAGCTTGCGGATAGTATGGAGTAGAGATGTCGTGGGACAGTCCTAATTTGGCAGCCAACTCAACCATTAGGTGATTGCGAAAATGCAATCCATGATCTGTGACTATGGCCTGTGGAACACCGAATCTGGAGACTATGTGATTAAAAAAGAAAAGGGCAGCTGTTTCGCCACAGTTGTTTAATGTAGGCATCACCTCAGCCCATTTGCTAAAATAGTCTATCGCAACTATGATGTACCCATGCCCCCCGGCCGAGGTGGGGTTACATGTCATGAAATCTATGCCCCATTTGGTGAATGGGCCAACAGCTACTACTGGTTGCAGCGGTGTAGGTGGTCTTCTGGTTTTGCTATCAAAAATTTGGCAAGCATGACAACTTTTGACTGCGGTTATACAATCTTTGAACATTGTTGGCCAGAAGTATCCTGCTCGCAAATTTTTTTGCACCGTAGCATAACCAGATTGATGCCCCCCACATGCGCCTGAATGACAGTCATTCAGGACTTTTTCGACCTCCTCAAGGGTGAGGCACCTCCGCAGAACTGTATTGATACCACGACGGTAAAGAGTATCACTGACGATCAGGTAGTCTTTTGCTTGGTATCGAATATGTCGTTGTTCGGAGTGTGAGGTATTAGACCTATATGTTTGTGTCTGGAGATAAATGATTATATCTCCGTACCACAAATCGCTTGAAGATATCAGAAATAAATTTTCATCCACGTTGCTTCATCGGATGTTGCATTGTTGGACAAGGATGGGAGATCGCATAGTAACTCCGCGAATACCAGGGCTTTCTTTGATTTGGATTTTTTGGATTCCAAATCAAACTCTTGTATAATTGCTATCCATTTTCAATATTTACCCCCCAGTAACTGTCGCGACAATATATAAGTCATGGGGTTGCAATTTGATAAAATGGTAGTTTTCCTGAAGAGGACGTAGTGTCGAAATCTCTGTATCGCTTGAGCAACCACGAGGACGAGCTTTTCAAAGTAGGAGTATTTCATTTCCGTATCATTTAAGTTTCAACTTAAATAATATATAGGATGTTCAATTCCATTGTCTTCTTGAACTAAAACCATTGCTATGGTCGTATCTGCTGCAGCTAGATACAGGTTAAAGTCTTTTTGATAATCAGGAGCATACACTAATGATGCTTGTATTAGATATTTCTTTAAAGCATCAAAGGAGGCTTACGCGACCTGGTCCCAAATGAAGGGTACTTCCTTTTTCAATAGACGAGTATAACCTTTAGCTAGTTCGGTGTAATTTGGAATGAACCTCTTGAGGAAATTTGCTTTCCCTTGGAGTTTCTGAATCTGAAGCAAGTTTGAAGGTGGAGGAAAATCAATGATTGCCTGAACCTTGCAAGGGTCAAGACGAATCCCATCCTTTGAGACTACGAAGCCAAGTAAACGACCAAAACTTACACAAAACACACATTTGTGCGGATTGAGTCGTAATTTGTAGTGTCGGCAATGTAGAAATATCGCTCTCAAATGGTGCGAATGATCGGTCCACTTTCGCGAATGAGCTGGGAGATCATCGAGATATGGTTGAACGATGTTTTTGATGTCATGGAAAGTATAGTTCATTGCTCTCTGAAAAGTTGCCCCTGCATTCTTCAAACCAAAGGGTAGCTTGCAATATGCGAATGTGCCCCATGGACAAATGAATGCAGTATTTGACTGGTCCTGCGGGTGGATATTTATTTTATTATACCCGGAAAATCCATCCATAAATGAAAAGATTTCGCATCCGGCGCATTCATCAATTATCTGGTCGATAAAGGGTGTAGGGTAGTTGTCTTTTGGACAAGCTTGATTTACATCCCTGTAATCGATGCACACTCTAATTGTTCCTTGTTTCTTCATCACAGGAACAATATTCGATACCCAATCGGTTAGAGGAACGGGGTAAATGAAACCAACATGGAGGAGTTTTTCAACTTCTTCCTTGATGGCAACGACTTTCTTGGGGTGCCCCTGCCTTAGCCGCTGTCGTACCGGTTTGACATCTGGATACATCTTAATTTCGTGTTCAACTATACTCGAGTCGATACCTGGCATTTCATCATATGACCAAGCAAAGACATCTCTAAATTCGCGAAAGAGAGTGCTATATATTTCTAGTTCTGAAGAAGAACAAGATTTGCCAACATGAATATTCTCTACAACATCTGTTTTGGTTGAGATAGTTATGGCAGTAGTCTCTTTGATATTGGATAGGTTTCTCTCAGAATCCACCGTATCTATAGTATTCATCAGAAATTCAAATACTGAAGGATATTGTAGGTTGTCGGAATTATCTTCTTTCTAGTTTAGAAGATGGGAACGATGGTGGTAATCTTCCCATGATGCCCCATCAATCATCATCGATTGAATGATTCCTTTGTCTGTAGAGTGTACTTACAACCAAGGATTTGAAGGGGTGCCATATCCCTTAGACCTATCTATCCAAACACTCGATGAGCGTTGATGCAGGTTTGCCTCCCATGCTGAAAACATTGATTGCTATAATATTTCCATTGGGGTTAGGGGCAAAACTTGCGAATGATCCATTTTAACATTTTTCCTGACCTCTTTTGAATGGAAGATATCATATTGCAGGTTCCTACATTAGCCACTTCCGCCAAATTTGTAGGAGGCAGTAGGGTAAAAGTTCCCATTAACAAAGGGTCTTTTAGTAGGCATACTCCGATATTATGAAGCATGCTAGGGCTTCCATGGATCATCAGAATGCTTCTCGTAACTTGCGAACTGTTGGAGAGAAAATTTTGTTGGTCGATGATTTTAATTCCTCCTTGGGAAGAAAATGAAATTTTCCTAAAGTAAGTCGACACAACTGCTGCCATGGCATATATCCAGGGTCTTCCCAGTAGGATGTTGTAATTGAGATTTCCGTTGATGACTTCAACATCGATTTCTACTGTTTTGCCCCCAGTTCGACTTACAAGTTACTTAGTATTCCATACGGGGTGTATGTTCATCCATCAAATGCTTTCAATGTCGTTGATGATCGCGACAAGGATGGAGACCCTAGAATTTTCCAGCAACTCATCGACATGATACATGTGGATGCCCCCTCATCAATAATTGTTCTATGAACAGTTTTATTGAGGGCTTTCACTTGAATGAGGAAAGCTAGTTGAGCTGGTAACTGAGGGTCGTATCCTTTGTGATTAAAATATACAAGATTGGAATCCGTTGGGTCAATCCCACCTATTACTGATAATAAAGCCTGCTTTTGGGAGGGGAAATTTTGCAGTACCTCAAGAGTCAACATCGTGGATGGTGATTGAGCTAAATCCTCCACTATATTATAGTGTTGTGCTGCTAAGGCACAAGGATTAAACATCGATTTGTGTACTACTCCCTTTGGCGGTTTTATTGTTAATTCAGGAATGATGGGTGGCACGACTTCTGTTGAAGTTGTTGTTGAACTACTAGGTTGATCATTATCCTTGTTGTTCAACATTTGTGGATTCTCGTAATATTTACTCCTTGTCGTTATTAGAGCATCATTCAGTTGTTTTGAAACTGACAACATTAGTACTTGGGACGAGGAAGCATTTTCGCTAGCAACCAGATTTGTTCCTAGGTTTGGAAACGGATCTGTGAATACAGCTGAGGTTTTCAAACTTTTGAAATATTTTATAAGTTTTTTTTTATATGGACAATCTCTGGTCCAATGATCCTCATCACATATATGACATGGAGTTTTTGGTTTCCCATTCCCAGAAGGGTTTGCAGAAGATTTTCTAGGAGATGAGTCCTCCTGGTTTTTCTTCTTCCTTTGTTTTTTCTTCTTGCCTCCTGGCTACTTGGGTTCTTTGCCTTTGTCTGTTGACATGGCATTTACTTCCGAGGCTAGAAGTTCCTCATTTGCATTTTGACTCAAAACCGTGTGGGCCTTTTTCGATGTAGCCTTCGTGGTTTTAGTGCTTGTCGTACCTATCACATCATCGTCAGCATGAGAGTCTGTTTGATTTAGGAGGTGGAGGAATGGAAAATTCTGGTGTAGGAGCGTCAGGGATTTTATCGTAGAGCGTGCCAGACTGAGTATAGATCAAGTAGATATTGTGCATGAGCAATAACTTTCTCTTCAGTGACGACTCCTCCCTTTGCCACATCTTCTGTAATAGCGGGTAACAGCGACTTAATAAACCATTCAGCCAATAGCTAATCAGGAACATATGTTTTTACCATTCTACGACGATGTCGCCACTCATGAATATGATCGGATATGTGAATGGCTATCGTTTGCTTGAAATTGGTAAGTAGCTCAGTTCTTGTTTCGTACCTTATAGGTAACTAAAAATGGGTTAAAAAGGTTGTGGCTAGGGTACTGAAGTTATCAAACGAAGCTCTAGCCAGTTCGATATACCACTTTACTGCCAGACCAGTTAACGTGCGCTAAAAGAGGCGAAGCCGAATCGAATCATCATTGACAGTGTTTAATGAACACCATAGATGAAAGGTCATCACATGATTTGATGGGTCTTCACCCAGATTTCCATTAAATTTAGGAATATCTGATGGAAGTTTATGAAGAATCGCCGACCACCAAGGGGCGTAAGTGATTGGATCGTTCATTAGTCGACTCAGATCGGGTAACTCTAAAGTTGCCACGAAAGGAAACTGTTGATTCAGGCTTGGTTGGGCATACCCAGGATAAGACGGAATCATTTGAGCAGTCGGCCTTTGCATACCAGCATAATGCATTTGATGTTGGTAACTTTGGTAAGGTTGATGGGCATAACCATCATGATATGGTTGATATAGATTCCCATTACTTGCAAAAACTTGTTGCTCATATCCTTGCTAAGCCTGCTGGAATTGCGGTAGTTGGTATTGCACCAACCATGGTCATGAAGCCATGGAATGTTGTCCAGTACTGACTGTTTGACCAATATGGGGATTTGCGTTCCCCGTTTGAACCTGTGCAATTCCACTAGTTGGTGACTGTGGTTGTGTCAGAGGTATAAGAGATTGTTGTATTGCAACCTGCGAAACTTGAGGTTAGCATACAACTGGTGACGCTTGTACTTGCAATACTGCCACAATAGACGGCATAGTGGGAATGTTTGTCATAGGTAAACTTTGTTGTATTGAGCTACAACTCTTGGTTGTTGAGACAGGATTGGCACCCAACCGCTAGTTGTGATTCCAGCATAACCCAAACTTTGTTGTGAACTCACGCATGGTTGTCCTTCCGAGGAAGACAATGAAAGGGTATATGGCCCTCCATACGATGGTAATCCAGTACTCAAAGGAATGATTTGCCTTTGGGAACCAGTTTGCCTAAACTGACCTTGTGACGGATCAATTTTTTGAGACTTAATGTAAGAGATTCCAGATATAATTTTGGACGAACAAACGGGAACAGTCCATACTATTGAAATATCCCCTGGGTGGACTCCATCCAGCAACTGAAAGCTGGTTGGGACAGATGGCATGCCGACGAACATTGTCGGAATAGAAGAAGGAGCTTTTGCAGTGGCTGTGTCGGGTAACACAGTCCTTGATGTTGATGGTTGTTCAGACATATTAAGCCTATCCAAAATATTCCTCAGCGATTCCTCAGGAACTTCTGAAGGCGGGTGAACATTTTCTGATGAAGAAGGATATAGGGCAATCCCAGCTCCAAGTTGTGTTGGAGTGCTAGATGGGGTATCTTCCACAATCTCTTCTATGGTAATCAATCCAGGAGGAAGAGGCAAACTGTCAGGTTTGTAAAATATTTCTGGTGCCGAAGAAGATGTAAGTTCTGCAGCAACAGACGGTTGGGGAGTAACACCTTCCGAATTGGCTGTAGACAAAGCCGGTTTAGGAATAGAAGTGTTAACCATCACACTAGGATCAGTTGTAATGTCCTTTTGCTGTTGCAGAATTTATTTTGTAGAGGCAGGGATACCATAAATGTTCAGAGTAACCAGAGTCTTTGAGGAAGTTGGAGTGCTTGCTCCAACCAACTTAGGGGACTTTGATCTGGTTAAACGAGTTTGCTTCGTCCCGAATGGTTTCGCTTCTGGAGTCAACGACGGTTGACTCGTAAGTCTCCGCGAACGACGGGATTTTGATTGACTTTCTTCCACGATTGCGGATTACTTGATCAGCTCAAAATAAAAGGGAATTTTTTTTTTCAAATTAAATGGATTTTAGACGCTTTGACACAACTTGTTTTTTCAATTTTAAAGAGTCGAGAAAAAACAAAAGATGACTACAGTCGCCTTCGATTTTTATTGAGCCTGAAGTGAAAAGTGCTCAAAGGACCTTTTCCTTTAAGGAGTCTGAAAAGGAGCAAAATGGACTTCTATGGAGATCTAGGCAAAGAATATTACCAAACCAATCGCAAAACTGCAGAATACCTTTTACGGTATGATAGTCAATCCTCCCGAATGTTGTGTTTAGTGCATTGCGATCGATAAGGCGGCAGACACGGCTTCCTAATGATAAAGGATGCAGCCTATTGTGGTCTCCCAATATATACTCGACGGTAAATGGGAGCAGAAGTACGTACTGGCACTTGCCATCTTAGAGTTGAGGAATCACCCAACCAACACTACAAACAACACTTGCCAAGTTTTAAGACACCGGAATAGGTCTCTAGCCTAGACCTCTAGATGTTGTGCGTTAAGTTCCAAAGCGTTGTTAGATTCATTAAATTGATTTTAAGTTGATCTTGCTTAACAATTTTCCTTTTAGGTTCACCAAGTGATGTGTATATAATTCCTAAAATGCAGTCTAAGATGATAAACAAATGTATAGTCTTCTTTCAGCAATGAAAATCCTAGCTACTAAGGAAAGAATGTCAAGAATCTTTTCTTCACAGAGCACAGAGCACACGCTAAATGCACAGTCCTAAATCAAACCAAGTTGTCGAAATGTAAATGCACATGCATGTATTTGTTTTCAGCCTTCTTAATGTATGAATGATGATAAGAAATCTATGTGCAAATCTGAATTACTTTTAAAGCGACAGTACTCAACAAAATTCTTTTTCAAAATGAAGTGAAAGCAAGAGAGACACTTTGCAATTTTGAAATGAAAATTGTTTTTCGACACTTTAAAACTACTAATTCAAATCCTATGCAATAGTAACTGTATAATTGACTATCAAGAACAATGGGATTGTTTTCCAAAACTGAAAATGACAGCTACAACACTTTCAGATCTAGAGACAACAGTTCGACTATGCTACTTTTTGCAAAAGAGAACTGAAAATGATGCACAATACATAAAAAACATTTACAGTTATTTTCACTAAGGAGGTGGAATAATGCAAGAGAAGGGGGTTTTCACATAAGTACACTGACTACAGACAACAAAACTCCTGAATAGGACTAAAAACAGTGAGAAAAAACCACAGTCTGAGGGTAAAGTTAACCCTCCCTGACCATCGCACCTGTTACACAGTGAAACCAATATGCAGTGCACCTACTGTACTTGGGAAGTGCGATGCATACACACTACCTTGAAGGCAGGGTGCGATGGTACCAGTGCGAGACTTTAAACAGGTTTTCACTCACAGTTTGCAATTCAGTTCAGGTGTTTAGGCCAAGTAAGTAATGCTCAGTGTATGTAAAACACAGGGGTGATCTAAGAGGTTACTAGAGCCACCACTTAGGGCAATTAGATTGCTTGAAGATCTATTGTTTAATTCATAAACAAAAACCAGAGATAGATTGAAGCAGCATTGATCTACTTTGCATTTGTACAACAAATGCAGTTCGAAGGCTAGCTGGCTTGACTTCAGGCTCCGTCTGTAAGTTTATAAAAGAAACAAGGATAGATAGGCTAACAAACAATCTAGTCGGTCCCCAATGGAGTCGCCATTTTGTTATCGAGAATAGTGTCCACTCAGATGCTGCTATTCCCACTAAGATGGGTGGCTATCTTAGAAACAAACAAGTAAAGTCTAATATTGTTTTCTTTTATGAAAATAAACAAGCGGAGAACCAAGGAGACCAACCTGAGTCTTGCGCTTGATTTCCTCTCCTTCTTGATAGAGTTCCACCGCTTCTTCTTCGTCTGTCGGGCTTCAAAAAGAACCTGTGGAATCAAAATAACATACTACTATCGAAGAAACAAAGATCTATATTCATAAATAACACCAGATCAGATGTGTGTTAACCATATAAATGCATGTATAAACAAGTACACAAGAATATGGAAGAAAACAAGAATAGCTTTATTAAGATGAAAAGTAGCAAGAGGATTACAATCATATGTTCTGACCCAACATCATCCTCCAGCTAGGAAGCTCTTCTTCACCTCAAGCAAAGCTTAGATCACCCAACACTATGAATGTACACCAGAAAACCAACAACACTTCTCTATAAGATACAAAATTCTAGCCTCTGGATCACTGTGATGAGGGATCCATATATAGATGATTACAGATAGGTGAGTCATCTTCTGGGATCTTGATTAGTGTCCTCTCTCTGATAGTTCCTGCTTCCACTTGGAGAATGATGATCTCTTACTCATCCCTGGTCGAAAATGGAGTGGCAAGTGTCAGAGGGGAAGCTTCTGTAAGATTCCATGATCTTCC
>APFE030792649.1:10832-38118 GCA_000404065.3 Pinus taeda
CATCGCACCCTCTGCATTGAGCTTTCAGTATGGTCCAGTTTTGACCATTTATGAGCAGTTTTCAGTGGAGAACTTCTGGGAGATGATGTAATCAGCTGACCTTGTTCCTTTAGGCAGTGAAGCAACACTTTTAGGGACTTAGAAGCCCTAAGTTTATGGACATTTATGATTGGGGTTGAAGTGCCCAAAAATGTCTATAACAGTTGGTGGCCACAACAATTGGCGATTCACTTGGAAGAACCAGTTATCTCTATTTTTCTTTTGAATTTTCTAAACTTCCAAAACAGAAAATTTTCCAGAAAGTTAAACTTTATTATAGAAAGATAAAGTACATTATGTTATAACCTGTCAATGATATTTTGTTTCAACTATTTTCAACTTTTATTATTTGCTCCCTCAAGCTAGTCCTTGTATTTACATTAGTCATTACTTAGTTTTATAAAGATAAAACAAAGGCTTCTCCGTAAATCAGTTTTAAATATGCTCATTTGTCATAGGTAGAGCCTCTGCTGCCAGCAGGCGTTCATAGCCTTGACAGGGTTACCTGTTACCCAGCAATGATCCTGAATCCTACTTAAAGAAACCTACAACTCTCAAAGAAGAATCCACATCCACACTTGTTGCTTTTGATTTTCTTTTACTCTTAAAGAGCAATGTCTTGGTTTAATAGCCAATTTATGACACAGTCATTCACTTGATTTATAACTTACTCAACAAGCTGGCTCGTGATGAGACCCCTTGTCTTTTGATTGCAACAATCTTAAGTCATTGCCCTGTTGTGGTATGCAGTTTTGACAAAGTCAACAAGTTATAATATCTGTGATTATGATAAGCCGGCTCGTGATGAGACCTCTCACTCTTTAAGATAAAGTGTATCCTTGGATTGTTCCTCTGAAAGTTGTGATTTCCTTAGTAGGGAGGAAGTCATTGTTTCCTTAAGATAGCTCTGGACAACAATAGTAGAGTTTTTAGAAAGAGTTGTTCTACAGAGAATCTTTATTTTTGTTATTGATACCTTTCATTACACTGATATAAAACAATTTCTCACTAAAGGTTGTTTTCATCAAATTTCATGAAGTTGAAACTAGTATCATATCTAGGCTAGAGTCTTTAACCGTATCTTTCTACAATAAAGATCAATTTTCCAAAAGATTTGCTATTTATACAAGCGAAAAATCAAAATATGAAAGAGAATTGGTATCTTTTTCGTAAATTCCTAATGTAACAATTCACAACTGGTTTTATGAAAATAAAAATCTGAAAAAAATAAAAGAGTCATCTTCTAGGGAAAATATTTCTTAAGGATCTAACCATTAACAGGTAAAGAATCTCTTTTTCCTGCTAAATCCTGCAACATAAAAGTGGACGTACCTATGACTTCTATAATCTAAAAAGGACCAAGCCACATTCGTTGAAATTTAGTATGTTTTCCTTTTTCCTCATGGGCCTTGTCCCATTTTAAAACTAGATCTCCCACCTGAAAATCTTTTCTGGTCATTATATTTGAATCAAAAGAGGATTTTACTAATGCTTGATGATGAGCGTGAGTTCTTTTGGCCTGCACTCTTTGTTCTTCTAACTTGATTATTTCCATTTGCCTTAGTTGTAAGGAGGAAGTTGGTACTTCATCAATATATTGAACTAAAGACAAAGAGGGGATTGCTAAATGAGTCGGGAGAACGACTTCTTTTCCATAAACTAAATTGAATGGAGAAGTGCCAATAGAAGCTTTTTGTGTTATTCGATCTGCCCATAAAGCGTATATTAAAGATTTATGCCAATTTTTATGATTTTGGTCAACTGTTCGTTTGATAATCCTAATTAGGTTTTTATTGGTAGATTCAGCTAACCCGTTTCCCTATGGGTAATAATTGGTAGAATATTTAAGTTTGAAACCTCTTTTAAGTGCAAATTCAGTCATTGCATTTCCAGAAAAGTATGATACATTGTCAAACATTAAAGCGGAAGGCAATCCAAACCTGGTGATTATAAATTGATCTATGAATTCAATGATATGTTCAGCATTAGCCGTCTTGAGTGGAACTGCTTCTACCCATTTGGTAAAGTAATCTGTTGCTGTAAGAATATATCTATGTTGCTTAGAAGAGTGAGGAACGATCTCACCTATTATGTCCAATCCCCATTGATCAAAAGGTCGCTCAATGTTGACCAGATGTAGTGGTAAAGATGGTTTCTTCTGTCTCCCGGCAGTGGTTTGGCAGATTTGACATTTCCTCACGTAATTGTGTGATTCTTTGAATAATGTGGGCTAGTAATATCATGGTTGTAAGATTTTATGTGCAGTAGCATCTCCAACATAATGTCCGCTTGCTGGCCCGTCATGGAGTTCGTGCAAAACTTTTTTAGCTTCAGATTCTTCAAGACATCTAAGTAGAACAAAATCATAATTTATCCTAAAAAGAACATCATTCAAGAGTTGATATTTTTTGGCTTTCAATCTTAGATCTCTTTTCTTAGTATGATCGAGGTGTGAAGGGGCATACCCATTCTTTAGATAATAAAGGATATCGGCATATAATGACTCATTATCGTTTAGGCTTACCTCGTGTGCTTGTATGTCTGCAGATGGAATTTTAGATATCAGCGATGCTCTGGCTAGCATTTTGCAAAAGCCTTGACCTTTTACAATGCTTGTTGGTTTGATTTCTACATCATATTCTAGTAAGGCAGTGACCCAATTGGCTCTTTTCTTACCTAGCTCTTTTTGTACTAAAAGATTTCTTACTGTTGGAAACGATACAATGATTTTTCTATGAGTTTTGAGTAGGAAGGGTCTGAAATATTTGATTTCCTTGAAAACAGCATAAGCTTGTTTCTCCACATCTGAATAATTTAATTCAGCTCCCTGTAAATTTGAACTGAAGAAAGCAATCGGGGCTTCTGCCTTCTCATGATTTGCCTGAGTAAGTATCGCTGCATATGATCTGTCAGATGCAAATGTATATAAAACAAAAGGCTCTGAAAAATTTTGAGTCGCTAAAGATGGAGCATTGACAATTGCTTGTTTGATTAGATTGAATGCCTCATATTTGTCTTGACCCCATTTGAAGATTGAGTTCTTTTTTATCATCGTTTGTAAGGGAGACACGATTCTTGAAAAATTCGGAACAAATCTCTTTACAAAGTTGATTTGACCAAGGAAATATTGCATAGCTTTTTTGTTGTGAGGTAGGGAAATTTTGGAAATCTATTTGATTCTGTCAAGGTCAATGTGAATTCCAGTTTTTGACACTATGAATCCTAGAAGTTTTCCTTCACTTAATGCGAAAAAGGACTTTTTATGGTTGAGTGAAATTCCATACCTTAAACAACATTGGAAGATTTGTTTTAAATCTCTGAGATGGTTTCTTCGTCTCTTGGAGTAGACAGTTATATCATCCAAATAGATTACCACGTACTTATTAACTAAACCTCTGAATGCAATGTCCATGGCTCTTTGAAATGTGGCACCAGCATTAATCAAACCAAAAGGCAATTTTTGATATGCGTAGGTACCCCATTTGGTTCTGAATGTGGTTTTTAATTAGTCGTCAGGATGTACCAACACTTGATTGTATCCTAAAAATCCATCTAAAATTCTGACCCAGCGACTGCCTGCAAAATTTGTTCCATATGAGGCAAAGGAAAATTATCCTTTTGGCAGGTTTTATTAAGGTTTCAAAAGTCAATACAAATTCTAATATCTTCGTTTTTCTTTCTAACAGGGACCATCTTGGAGACCCATTTGGAATGTCGAATGGGAAAGATTATTTTGGCTTTCAATAACTTGTTGAGTTCGGATTTAATCTGATTTTCTAAATTGGGATGGATTTTTCTCAACTTCTGTTGGACTGGTTTTACATTTTCCGTCATTGGAATAGTATGTTGGATGATAGAAGTGTCATATGTTTTAAGTTCATCATAGTTCCAAGCAAAAACATTTATGTATTGTCTCAAAAGACGAATATATGCTAATTTTTCTTCCAGAGTTAGGCCAAGGCCTAGATTGACGTTTTGGGGTTTGGTATTAGTTCCCAGATTTACTAATTCATAGTTCAAAGTTGAACTTTGGATTTTTAAATTAGTAGATCTTTTAAACCGATCTTTCAAATCATAAAGGTCTTCTAGTTTGACTACCAACTTAGGTATAACATTGTTAGTGCTATCCTGTTGCAATTGTCGATCATGTTGGTCTTTGTCAATTATTTGATTGGTATAGGATCCTTCAGATGTGAGAAAACTCACGATGTCAGGATCGTCGTTGAAAATTCTCCAATTTGTGATGTTATCAGGAATAGAAGGTCTAAAGATTAATTCTATTGAGAATCTATCAGGACTAAAATCTTCTGAAGGGATAAGTTTAGAAGCTATGTTAGCTAAAAGGTCTGCACTTGCATTCTGGAGTCTGGGAATTGATGAAATATTAAATTTTATAAAGTGCTCAGTCAGATCTTGAACTAGAGATTGATAATGTTTTAAATGACCTGATAAGCAATATATAGTATTATGTACTTGTCTGACTACAATTTCAAAGTCTCTGAAAACTTGAAGGTATTTGACATTTAATTTGATTGCTTTGTACGACCCTTGGACTAAAGCTTCATACTCCGCTGTATTGTTGGTACAATCAAATTCGAGTCTGCAAGTTAACATAGTTTTATCTCCTTCTATACTAACTAGCACGCATCCTGCTCCTGCTCCTTCGTTAGATTTAGAACCATCAAAAAATAATTTCCAAAATGAATATTTATTTACAGGACTATCTAAAAAATTGATACATTTAGAACTATATGTTTGAGAAAAAATTTGACTTGAGATAAAACAAAATGTTCTAAGTAAGGTGATGTGTGAGCATTAAAATTTCCTAGGAAAGAATCTACTGAGTAATTGCCAATAATGTTGTTGTTATATGCTACTGATTCATTCTCTCCCTCTAGCTATGTTACTATGTATTTCTGATGTCGTTCTCGTTCAACTTTTATTTGATTTGGTTTACCATTGTAGGGAAGCCACATGTGCGACCAATCAGTTGCGAAGTATCCATGGAGTTTTTCTGACCAATCCCTGCTAAGAATTAATCCATAAAATTCTGGAATATCAGCAACTAAAATGTCGATAACTTGGCATGCCTTTGGGTTGGATGACAGCCTTATGGTAACCTGATTCAATTTGCCAATTACCTCGACTTGTGATCGATCTAGCTGGACTATGCACACAGCAGACTTCTGTGGTTGAACGTTCAATTTTGTACATATTGATTTTGGTAAAATATTCGATGAAGCTCCAAAATCTACTAAACAATTATGCACATTTTCATTAAAAATTTCATAAGTAACAAGAAAGGGGGGAGTATGAGATCTCGATCTACCTCCAATTAATGTGATGCCATTTGGATCAACCTTGTTAATCACATTAGTCGGAGGTCTTCCCATATCATGGGAAGCTTTTGAGAAATTACAGCGGCAGGCAAAGGTGCAACTGGCACAGCATGTAATTCTTTCAAAAGTATCTTTTCCTGGTGTTTTAATTTGGTCAATTCGTAAAGAGTGATGTTGGCCAGAGTCTTCTTCATAACTTCTATAATATTGTACTCCATTTCATCCAAAATGATTAGTGTTTTAAATGGAGTAGAGGAATCTATTTGGACTAGGCTAGTTTGAGTCGCTTTAGATGTTGTCTTCTTGGGTACGACTTTATCCTTCGTTGCCGAGCTTGCGCTCTTTGGATTAGGGGTAGTTTGGGGGGGATCAATCTGATTTCTGCTTCTTCTACTAACTGGGAATGCTTCTTGATCCTCTTCTTGTGGGAGAATGAAATCCCACATTCCTTGTAACTCTACAACTTCTTCTTCATCAGTTTTCCCTTCAGTAGTAATCTCCTCTTCTTCTTCTTCGGATTCAGCGTTTGTAATAGCGTTGGCGGGCTTTGAATCATTCGAGGGATTTCTTTTAAAAGCTCTATATTGCTTCTTTGAAGAATTTTCTACCACTGGTTTTTTTATGTCAACCATCTCATTAGACATGGTCTTCAAAACTTTTTGTAATCCTTCTAAATCAAAAGGATCTTTCGATTTCTTTTTCTTGGGATCTTCTTTGAATGTTACTTTCTTAGACTTCCATTCTTCAATCATGGTCTTCTTTTCAAGGGCTATAATCCATTTTTCTACAGCTATTGCTTCTTTCATATTTTCAACCAAAGTTGTCTTATTAGCCCTATCCATGAAGATTGCTATATTTGATGGTAAAGCAGTAATGTACCATTCACTTTGCACTTCTTTGTTGGGCTTGGAAGCGGTAGGAATTTTGTTTAATAGTTTATTGAAACAAGAATTGAAGTCTTTGATAGGTTCTTTTGATTGGGCCCTAAGGTTTGACAGGTCACTAATCAACGTCGCAGTAGACCTATCATCACCAAACTTAATGAGGAATTGCTCCTCGAAGATGTCCCAACTAGTAATAGATCCAGATGGTAGTGAAAAATACCATGATCCGGCTGTTCCTTGAAGGGTATAAGGAAAAAGTCGAATGACAGCATCTTCATTGGTAACCCCATTAAGATTTATGGATAGCATAAAGTTATTGATATGCTCTTCCGCTAGCATGCCTTCTTCAGGATTGACTTTAGGCAGCCATTTTTCAGGATGGGCTAGTAACTGACTCAAGGGTGCAGGCAATAAGACTGCCCCTGGATTGTTCCACGGAGATTGAGCCATCGTTGATCTACTAATGGAAGGAAGTGGAGAAGATGATCCTTGAGGTTGAGAAGATGAGCATATAATAACTCTCGATGATTGAGAAGGGGATGTAGAAGTACCTGTAGGTTGGTGGAATGATCTGAAGTGGCAGAGTGGATGGTTGACTTCGCGGTGAGGAAGTTGAGATGGATGATGATGGTGAAAGAGTCTCGCTATCGGACCCTTTAGGTGATTTCCTTGCTCTCTTCCTAGTGGGTGGAGGTAATTCAGTTGGCTGAACACCAAACTTTTCGCTCTTTAGTCTGGTTAAGGGATGAGCAGGGTTATATTGCGAAGTCACGTTGCCTTGAAATTTATCAGATCTTTAAGGAGATATAGAAAATCGCTGAAGTTTGTGAATCAGAGATTCGACTTCAAGTGGTTCAATAGTAGATTGTTCTAAAATGTCAAGGTTTGTAGCAGCGACTGTTGATCCTACGACTTCTGGTGGTGGATCTAAAGCTTCTAAATGCAATGGAGAAGTCGGGGGAGATGGTGAGGGCGATTTACTCTCAGAATGGTATTTAGATTTGGACTTACTTGCCATTCATAGTTTGAGGCCCTCCTTCTAGCGCCAAATATGTTGAAGCCCCAAAAATCGGGTCAACAACAAGGGGGATACCCGCTCGGTCCGGACCTTGGTTGGCAGCTCCTTTTCCGTTTGGTATAGCGGGTCCGACTAGGGATAATGGGACCACTTTCCCAATTTTGAGTGTGTGTGTGTGTAGAATATGATATCTCTAATCTAACAGTTCCTAATTAAGATGCTCTATTTCTAACTTTAATCTAATGACATGCTATTGTATTCTAATAAAATAGAAATATCTAAGTCTATACTAACCCGGGATGTAACTTTCTTCTGTGCGATCTAAAATGGTTTCAAATAACAATCGGTAATAAAGATCATTCAATTGTCATAAGGAAAGAATTCAATATAGATAAACCACTTCACATAAAAAGTTAGGTGAAACAATTGTGAAGAACATATCACACAGTAGGCTACTTTATATATTAAGCACAAATAAATAGCTGTCACTGTACAAAAGTGCCAAATGATAACTCAGGCATTCAAGCATTAACATATAAATAACTGAATTTAAATATCACTTTCACACAGGAAATAGAAACAGTTAAGAGATAAAAGTACCATTTATAACTAGTTCTACTCATGAGCTTCAAGCGATAGCGATTTATCTCGTCTCAGTCCAACATCAACTAACAGTACAGAAGTGAAACATCAGTAGCAAATATCAGATGCAAAAATCAATAAATCTTGTTCCATTCATTCACCAAAACCTCCTCGAAGGGTGAAAAAGTGCATGTTCTGAGGACAAGTTTTGATAAATTTCTGGACCCTTCTCTAAATGCATGAGAAGGGTTTAAATACTACTAACTATGTCTAAAAATAACTTATTTACAAAAATTTACGATACGGTTTAAATGATCGTCCTTTTTCTAGGCAAAATAAAATAAAACTATTTCTAAAATTAAATCTAAAGCTAACTATTTATGTATTTTCTCCTTATTGTCGCAAGCATTCAACATTTGCTTGAGAAGAGTCAGTAGGCTGACTTCAGCCTTTAAATGTGCTGCAAAAACAAAATCAGCAAGAGTTGGCACTATCTTTTTGTTACTAGGCTTATAGAAGACTAAGAAATTAGAGGCTTTTCATTTCGAGAAGTTTTACCCAGCGATACGTGATTAGCACGCGCTAATCGCGCATCGGAAACTGCCTTTGTTTCTTAATCTGGGCTTCCTTAATGCGATTTTCGCCTCTTGCGTGTTTTCTTGTAGTGGGTATAAAGTTGAAATTATGTGAAAATAGTGATTCCGAGAGCTCTTGACCTTAAGCCCTAAATTGTCTGTCTTTGATGTCAGCACTGTCTAGTACTCCTTTAACCATTTCTGTGCACGGGATAATTTTGGGCCTTGCCGCTCTCCGGTGTAGGAATGAACAAGCTAACTCTGCAACTGATGCCTTAGATGACCTTGATGAGCCTGTAGTAGCCGTAAATTCCATTACTTTAGGATTCTCTTTCCTCAAATAGATTATATATGCCTTCCCAGGTGGGAATACCCACGTCTCTATTGCATGTTGTGTCTGTGTATAAGGGTGCCTTTTCTCTGTCTTCAGATATCAGAGCCTCGCCTATTTTCACCGTAGTTTCCTGTACACTGCTTTGTATAACTTTTTGTCCTTCGTTCCTGCAATTTACAAGTGAGGTGAGAGTGATGATAATAAATAACGACGGGAATGCTTTGACTGCCAAAGACATTTAAAATATGCCACCTTACGTGAACTGGCTCTTTGATAAACTCAAAACTAGATTTCATTAACAACTGGAAACTACTTCATTAATGAGGATTCAAGCACATAACCAGTCTTGTTTAATGGAAACACTTTTCCTTGAATAATGAACCAGAAAAATTTGTGATGAGACGATTTTGCGATTTGCTTTGCAATATCGCAGATTGCTACATTGCATAATTGCAAGATCGCAAGATCGTTCTATCGTAAGATCGTTTTGTCGCATTATCGCAATTTCGCAGTATCACATGGTCGCAACATCGCATAATCGCATTATCGCATAATGTTTTGTGTTAAGCAGTTTCTTGCGAGGCGCGATTTTGCGATATGCGCTATCGCATATCGGCGTTTTCTGCGGTTTTTTATTATAAGTGTGCTTCTAAGACTTGCGATGTGATATATGTTTATCCTTATGCAATTTTGCATCACATTTTCACAATTTTAGAGTTTAGCTTGTAAGTAGACATACTGTTATCTTTTCTGCGATGTGATATCCTTTAAGGAGCGATTTTATCTTCCCTCATCACAAAACTTAAGTTTTTTAGATATTTTCAAAGGTATTTTCTTAAGTTTATGATGGTAAGTTTATTGAAAAGGAAATACAATCACTAATTGATTTTTTTGAATTTTTAGATAAGGGTCCCCATTTATTTAGTATTAGTAATAACACTAAATAAAAAAGGGGGGTTGTTGGTGGCCACAACAGGGTGGAAAACTCTATGACTCTTTAACAACTACACGCTCCGCGCCCACAAAATGCGGAGTCTTTACATTTGAATAACAAATTTGGACCAAAATCTGGGCTCTAAGCCCCAAAACTCCCCTTGGGGGATCCCGCGCCCAACAGGCCCCCAACACAAACATCGTGACTCACCCTCGAGTCACTCTGCAAGTGCGGAGATATTCGCGTGAAGACCTCCCAGCTCTGCTTGGATCGTTATAACTTCTTCGGCAGCGCACTGAGCGGCTGCCTGTTGAACTTCCTCCATGCGTTGTTCAGTGACCGCTATTGTTGAACTGTTGCCCTGAATCCTCTCCTAAGTTGCTTTCAGTTGCACGAGCTTTGCTTCAAAGGAGGCTGTAATTGTATAAGCCTCATCAATCCATGGCTGTAGGCGCACTTTCAAGACGCTTCTTTATGCTGAACGACATCCACTTGTTCCTTGAGAGCCTTTTCCTGTTGCATCCATGCAAGCCTTTGTGTAAGGGAAACCATCTACGCAGTCCCTTTTACCTCATCGTATTTTTGTTGCAACTCGTGCACCTCTCTCTAAGTGCTCCACATTCGAGTCCTCCTATAGGGTGATTAGGACCTCGAATGATTGTTCGATCATCTTCATGCAGTCTATCGCTGCACTGTCAACTACCACGATCGTTGTTGTAACCGTGGTGGTACGTTGTTCCTTAACCCCGTCGGAGTTGAAAGTTGAGCCTTCAACTGTAGTTCTGTAATTTGTAGTTTCAACTCCAGCTGAACCCTGTCCATTTCTGCTCTTGCATCGTGCACCCTTGTGGCTAACTTATGGACGTGCACCTCCACGAGTTCCTTTGCTTGAATGGCCAACTCCAGGACCATTTGGTCGTCCTCCTCCACAACCTACATTATCTGCTTGTTCTGCTCCACTACCTCGTTGAGCTACAGGCTCAACTACTCAATGTTGATGCATTGTTTGCTCATTACCTGTAGAGTGTGACTCTCCCTGGCCCTGATTTTTGCGGTGACTCCATCCTGTAAGAGGTAGAGTGTCTCCCAAGGGAGCGCAGCCATGTTCAACCCTACCCCTTTCAAACTGCTCACCATGGGTCTGTCGGCTTCCTTTTCTGTAATGAGTGCTCCATCTAGTAGCATTATTGTATTGGTCACCCTGGCGCGCAACATTTCCCTAGCATGAAGTGCCAATTGCGAGGCTGGTGGACACTGTGCCAGCCTGTGGAGTGCGAACCTGCAACTCCTACAACTTTGTCTGAAGAACCCCCAATACCAACTGTTGTTGTTCCTCAAATTGTTGGAGGGACTCCACGTGAGATCCCTCATCGTTTTGATGATATCATGCAAATCCCCCTCAGTGAGGGTGGTTGGGTCGAGCGAAGTCTTTGATGCCTTTTTCTTCTTACGCGGCACTATCTGCTCTCGTGGTCGCAGATGCTTGAGCTGGTTGGACATCATCTACGAGTCTATGCCACCTTGTTCTATGTTTGTCTCTGGTTCGGGCGAAGGTGACTTCTTTCCTTAGCGCTCTTCATCAACTGGTTTCTACTGCTCTGCAAACTTCGCAGTGTCGCGTGTTGTCTAGGCCTTAGCCTCTGCTTCTTCTTTCCTGCACTTTTCCGCCAACTACACCATCAAATTTTTGTCTCTTCCTTCTTGCATTACGTGGCAGACTTATCTATTTCCACTGCAGAGTCAGCTGGAGTGTGCCACTACAGCGAACAAGACTCAAGGACTGTGAACATCACATCGTTAGTTGCCAAATACGGTAAATCATGCCACATCTTCTAGGGTCCTTCCACGCCCTGATGAAGACATGGGGGAAATCTGCTTTGAACTCTGCAAAGCTCTGTAAACAATTGTATATTGTCGGCGATAATTGTGGCTTGCGATTGATCCCCATCTGGATGTTCATCTCCATTAGCATCCGAAATATATTACTTTCTCTGATCTGTTGTGCGTCCTTGGTCACCCATAGCGAAGCATACTTTGCTGCCTCTGGAAGGTCCAGTGTGACCGAAGGGAAATGACTATCTTCAGGAAGCTCCCATGTCACCAGTATGATTGACAATAAGAGCCATGCATAATGAAACATTTTTCCCTACTCTTGTGCCTTGCGGCAGTTCGCAAGGAACTTACCTCATAGATAGTTCACCAAGTTGAACTGGACCCCTTCTGCCCATTGCGCCGCTAGTGCAACCACTGGCGCGAGCACCTCATCCCCGCGGCACTTCTGCATCACCTTCCCTACCAATATATATGTCGCGACCTTGACTGCAGGGCTGTTGATGCTGGAGATGTCATACCCTCGCTTCTTCTTCTCCAACTTAAACTTCTTTTTCATTGCCACCGCGAGGGCCAACATGCTACCTTTTCCCTCTAAGATGTTTGTTGGATCCTCCCCTGAGAAAGGTAGTCATGTAATCCAGTGAATTAGATGGTCTATGATGGGGATGGGCTCCTCCAGCCATAAGCACCCATCATACACTAAGCAGAGCAACCACGTGATGATGAAAACAGTTACAAGGACACAGTGGTAATGCGACACCCATAGCAGGTTTAGAAATCCTACTTTCTCTACACCTCTGAGCCATTTGCATGGCTCCAATTCAATCATTCCAACCATCGCGCCTATCTTCTGGTGCATTAGCTTCGTAGTTGCTAAATGCAGGAACTTCTCGTGGTCTGCGAGGTCCAAATCTTCAAATTTTCAACACGGGGACCCACTCTAGGTGAGGTCCCTCAAAAATAATATCGTCTAGGAGCAGCAGAGTTTGCAGAGAGCTCTTGCTCTCATCTATGTCCTTCGGCACCATAGTTTTACCCTTGCGCAGAGGAACATATTCAGGTAACTAGGTAATATTGTCTGCACCCTGGGTTTCAATGTCCATCTCTACATCCTTCTCCTCCACCAAGATTTCTTCAAACTCTTCCTCCTCATCGACCTCCAAATTAATGGCCTTCCCCTTTTCCTTTAGGGTGATCTTAGTCCTTAGTGGATTTCTGGGTGAGACGTGCACTGGTATCATGGCCTACTTATCCTTCTTAGGTCTTGGTGTTCATGGTGATTTAGGGACCTCAACAATTATTTCGGTGCTCTCTGGGGCTTCCACTTCTGCAATTTCCTGGGTGGCTTCCTCGACTATCACTACTCCTGTGTCCATGGCTTCTTTGGGTGCTGACATAGTGCTATTCCATAGATCCTTCAGTGTCTCTAGTAATTGCTCAAACAACGAATTCACTTTTAGAGTCTCGAATAAGCCTTGGTTTATGAATACTTGAGCACGCAACAAATCAGTTCTCAAACTACCAAGAGTTTTTCATTGGATAGCCACTTGTAATTTATAGCGCCATTTGAATTTGAATTCGACCATCCCCCCCACATTTGATCCATTAATGCTAGATTAGCAGCAGATTTTCAAGAATCTAGCCCATAAAGTTCGTCTTAAATGCCTGTCGCCCGCTCCATTTGGCCTGAAACCAACCATCAAATCATGAATAGTGACTTTAATTGTCACTTTCCGACAAGCTTGCGTGTCAACGCAGCTTCCTTCATACTATCGTGGACCCTGTGACACTTCACGCGGTCCTGAAATTGCGCAGCTCCCAGGCAGTGTAGTTATTTGTCCTGCGCTTCCTTTCAACTGTATGGAGTGCTAAGACTATTCTTCTATTAGCTAGTCAGATGGTCAAGCAACCTGTGTATGGATTTAGATGACTTCCATTCACTTTTCCTGGGAAGGGATCTCCATTCATCTTAACCAACTGGATTGTGCCACCATCAGTAATCTCCTTAATAACATACGGCCCCAGCCAATGCATTCTGAGTTTCCCTGGAAATTTATCAAACTTATTGTCATACAACAACACCCAATCATTCACTTTAAAGGTGTGCAACTTAATATATCAGTCGTGCCATGCCTTTTCACGCTGCTTTTGGACTTGCTAGTGAAATCTAGCCAAAAATCTCTCTTCTTTGAGCTCATCCAACTGCGCGAGCCTCTCCTCCAGGGCTTCGCAATCCATCATATCTGTGAGCACTACTATGCATAGACTAGGCACGATATATTCCATATGCATTATGGCTTCAACCCCGTAGACCATCCTAAAGGGTGTTTGTCCTGTCAGCTTCTTGCATGTCGTCCAATAAGCCCATAATATTGCAGGCATGCATAGGTCCCAATTGCTTTGCTGAGCATTGCATACCTTGGTCAACACAGTCTCCAGTACTTTGTTGAATGATTCCACTGTCCCGTTAGCCTATGTGTGATAAGGTGTGCTCTTTTGATGATACACCTGAAATTCCTCTGTTAGTGCGTTGATCATTTCGTTCAGGAAGTGTGTACCACGATCGCTCATCAAGATCTTTGGACATCCAAATCGCGTCAATACATGTTCAAATAGAAAATTTGTGGCATTCATGCCTGTGCAATCCTTCACTGACTGTGCTTCTACCTAACGAGTCAAATACTCTGTCGCAATGATAATGTACCTCGCGCCTGTCTTCCCTTGGGGCTGAATCGATCCTACAAAATCTATTGCCCATTTTCTGAAAGGTTGCAATGCCATTTGTGGATTCAAAGGCGTTTCATCCCTCCATGATGGCCTGCCTATTCTTTGACATACATCACATGCCTTGCAATATGCTTTTGAATCTTGATGAAGGGTTGGCCACCACAACCCTGCATGTAGAATATTCTACGTGGTTGCTCTTCTCGCATAATGTCCTCTCGTGGCGCCCACATTAGTGTCCATGAGGATGCTGCTTCTTTCAAACTCATGTACATACCTTCATAGTATTTCATCATTCCCCATCTTGTATAGATGCCCAACAATGACAGAGAAATCTTCCACGCGCACCACTAATTCCTTCTTTTGCTAGACAGAGTATCCTTCTGGTGCAGTTCCTATTGTTAGGAAATGTATTATGTCCTCAAAATGTCCATCCGCGACATGCACAGCAAAAAGTTGCGCGTCAAGTAATCCTTCCTAAAAATTAGTAGGTTCCTCCCCAATCTCAACGTGTGATAGGTGATCTGGTCCCATGTTCAATCGTTCAGGCTTCACAACAACTTCAAAATCATATTCTTGGAACAATAATAGCCATCTGCAAATTGGGGCTTGTCATCATAGGCCTACATCCATATGCGTGGATCATTCTATCCATCATACTTGTCTGTCAGTCGCATCTTAGGCTTCCCAAATCATACTCACATCATCCTCCTACATTCACGTGAATCATCAAAGCTTCCTTTGTGTGTACCCCACCATCTCGTGAGCATAGCGCGCAGTCCCTAGTCCAAGGCCTAGAAGCGTTGCTTTTCTGGCACCTCCCTTTCAAATGCATCCAAGAAGGTATCTACCTCATTTATACCTTCATAAGTAGGTAGATATCTTACTTCTGTCGACATGTAGCGCAGTGACCGAGTCATCATATTGCAATTCAACATAGTTACTTCATGTAACCAATTCTTCCATCGTTCCACTTCTTCATCAGAATCTGAAGTGCAGGAACTCTCGCACTCCCCTGTAATTCGTGCATCCGCGGTAGGATTCACCCAGTCTTGGTATTGTGTTGTTATCTTGTAGATGCAGTCTAGATCATCATCACTCTCATAGTCACGGACCAGCTTCGTATAGCGTGATCCTTCAGCAGGGTCCAGGGGTATAATTACGTGCAGTGACTTCTTCTCAAAGATCATTTTTCGCTTCTTCAGATTAATTACCCCATTCATATCAGTAGCCCAGTCAATTCCCAAGAGTGCGAGGTAGGGATTGCTATCATCAACAATCTCTATGACTTCAAATTCTTCCAGCACGCTCGCTCCTTCAATATCCATGGTTACTTCCTGCAATTGCCCCATGGGCATTATTTTCTGTTGATTCACCATCCTTAGTTGAATTGGAGACCATTGCAACGTAGGTCTCCCCATTCGCTCCCATGTCTATTTCGGTAGAACATTTGCATCCGATTCGAAATCTAGGATGACTTGATCCATTTCGTATTCTCCGATATGCGCAGTGAGTCTCATTTCATGTCTCGTCCTTGTCTTATTCTTTACAATCTTGCAAACTACGCGCAGTTCACCTGGCGCAGTCCTAGCACATCTATTAATAAGTTCTTGTAACCCTTTCACAGCCTTATTGTCACGTAGTAACTTCATATAGGTTTCGAGGAAAGTTGTCAGCATAGAGGGGTCCATCTCTGGCTCTGGTTTATCCTTGTTTCCTGAAGTGGAGGCCTCAATGAAGCTCTTCTTAGATTCCATGAAAGTTTCACGAGCGTGCTCCAAATCAAACTCGGATTCTTTCACCGGGGCTTTACAAACCCATGTACTGTCTTCTGGTTGTTTTCCTTTGTCATCTCCCATCGCGATTCCACTTTGAAGCACTATGTTTACATTTGGATCTTCCTCGCGTGGCTCAGACCTCATCATCTATAGGTTCTGAGTCGGGGAAGGTGGTAGCACTCCTTTGTCTCGTATCCTAGCTATCAGCATAGGATAATATTTTGTTTCATGATCAAAAAATGTGCAATACTTGCACGATGGATGCATTGGATTAGTGCAATCGCGGGCATAGTGTCCTGGTCCTCCGCAATTGTAACAAATCAACTGTCTGTGACTTTTACTAGGTCCTCCTCTGCCTTGGCCTCGTCCGCACCCCTAAAATCCTGTCCGCGCCATCCTTGCATTTTGCTAGAGGGACCGTGTTTCGACCTGAACTCTATAGGTGGGAGTTCTATCCATCATCAATTCATAGCTCCTGCAAGTATGCTCATAATGTCCCACCAACCTACAAAAGTTACAGGACAACTGTTGTGGAGTTTGCGTATACTTTTGTAACAGGTGGCAGTTATCCATGGCATGTTTTCCGGCTATTTGAAAGATAACGCACCACAAAGAAAGCACTGCGCTAGGTCCTGCTTGAGATTCCAACCTTAGAGGCATCGGTCCTCCTCCTGCAAGGTAATCTGTAAAGACAGGGCAGTGATCTTTGTCATGACCCTGACTCTTGCATTTTACACAAAATACTTCTTCGTGCACTTCTAGTTGAACTGTCATGTCCTGTTTCAGACTCTCAATCTCAAGGCACAGATTCTTCAGTTGCGCATGGATATGCTAAACTCCTGGGTTAGGATCTTGCATCGGGGTCTCATGTAGCCTCATAGAAATATATAAGGCCTCTACCTGAGTTGTTATCTTCTGTTGCCGTAGCACACTCCTTAAATGTGGTAGTAGTGAAGCTACAAACCACTCATAATGTTGTCCATCTGTCAAATTCATATTGGCTTCGTGGATCGTACATTTCAGCCTCTGATCTAGTTTTGAAGGAGTCTCGTCTGGTAGCATCATGATCTATTTGAATCCCACAATCGATTGTGCTTCGGATTTAGGCTAGCTAAATTCTCTATATAGCGTTGTTTGGATATCCATGACTCTCGCATTGGGGTTATTGTTGGAGTACTTAATATACCAGGTCAACGCGTGATCCTGCTGTCATGCGGAAAGAGTTATTTTTGCGGACAAACCTAACCTCCCTAGGAGTCTAAGACTCTCTAGTGACAAACAAACCAAACCAAAATTGGTCAAGATCCTCATTTTTCAAACCTTTGAACACAAGAAACTTCACTGTGTTTTCCATACTGAATCGCAGTGGTGGTGGAGTCGGTACGGGTGAAGTTAGAGGTGATGGTGGTGAAGATGGAGGTTGATCCAGGTGGCTCCAAAGACACAACACAAAGAGGACTCAGGAAATCTCAAAAATCAAAGTGTTTTGATTATGCTCAAACTAGGACCAGAGCGTAGATCTCGTCATCCTGATCGCGGTGGTGTGAACGGTTCGTCAATCCGAGTCCGTATGAAGGAGATAGAGGCAATCAAAGTTGGGTTGACTTTCTAATGACTAGGCAAGCTTAACAAAGACATAATTTGGCTTTTTCTAACAGATGGAATCTAGCCAACTCTAGCCAAATTCCGGGAAAAAAATTTTCCTATTTAAAAAGACCCCTTCGGTCCACAACCAAATTTCTAAAAAATAATAATTATTATTTTAAATAACAAGACAAAATTAAAAAAAAGGGGGTGGCGGGCCACCAACCACGCCACCCCAACCCTCACTTGCATATAACCAAAATATATATGGTGGAGGGGCGGGCCACGACCCCTGGCCCCTCCCACAGAACTCAAGACAACAGAACGTACGGGGGTGGGCAGCCATGACCCTGCCACCCCACAATCGTCCCAACATCAAACAAAATATATGTATGGGGTAGGGTCGGCCCTTGGGGCACGGACCCAACCCCAATACACAGCTACCACGTATTACGAAAATGGTTGAGTGGGAGGAAGGTACAGTGGGCGGGCCACCCAAGGCGGGCCCAACCCAACCAATTAAACATTATAAATAAACTTTGTTATGTAAAAAGGAGGAGGCAGGGTTTGACCGCCCAACCTCCTCCCTATTAAATAGCTCCTCAACCAACTCAGCCAACAGTTTTATTGAGAAATCCGCTAGTGATTTTATATTTAAATGTAGTTTGTCAATGCACCCAGAGGAAAAAGGTAGTGCATGTAGTTCAAGGCAGAATTTTGCAGCGGGGCCGAATTTTCACTTTGTTAAATTTTGACAAATTTTATATGGTTTTAGCACTTCTCGACGCCACGAATGCAATGGAACTGTCCATGTCTCCATCAGAGTTCTGCATTTTTCGGCCATCTTTTAGTATGGAGGTGGAACCATGACTGTTGTAGAAATAGGGAGCAGAACCATGATCCTTGAAATTTTCCCGAGGAGGTAATTTTTCTCCATGTCAGAATATAGTCAAGTTTATAGTCATTTTTCATGGTTTTTCACAGGGATCGCAATGGAAAGGTCAAATTCACCTTTGGAGTTGCAGACTTCCTGTCCACCTATGGAACAAAATCTTTGAGGAATCTAGGGGGAATCTAAAAGATTCCTTGAGCCCCAGATTCTCAATTTCTTAGAATTCAAAAATTAGACAGTCGATTTTGCACTATTCGATGCCACAAATTTGATGGTGCATTCAAATTTCTCATTCTATTCTTCAAACACTTTTCTAATTGGAATGCAGGTGTCAACATTCAGGTGCGAGCAGCCATTTCCATGTGATTGATACCATGAGATCGATCACGAACAGCTTCAGCAATTTGACATCTACTTCTTCAGATGGCCCTTGGTTGTGAGGTACATGCAGTGTGTTCATGTACTTCTTTTGCTATGCATTGTGCTGCACAAATCCTTCTTTGATGTTTGATGTGGGATCCTGTTTCTTACTCATTTTTATGATTCCTTGCTTGATGTGATGCAAATCATCTATGTGATGTACTTGTTGTCATGATTTGTCATGTTGTGTTTTGAGATCCCTTTGTTGTATGTTGATGGGATACTCATGTTTTTGTCATTCATGTTTGCATTGAGATGCCTTTTATGCCATGTTGGCGGGATGCTCATCATGCATGAGTTTGTGTCATACTGATAGGAGTCCTTTTGACTGAGATTCACTGTAGCGGAACATCTCTTGGAGCCACTCCTCCGTCAGGGCATTTTCCTTGTATGATAGCAGAACATCATCACTATTGGCAGCACTTAATGCAGTGGTCTACACCATCTTGAAATCGGGGCCCGGATACATAGTCCCTCTTGGACGAACTCCATTATCAATGGCTTATGTTTTCATGTGTTGATGATTGACAAGTTCCTCTTCTTTACATCATGCAGACTTATTCATTTATGTTCTTTTTAAAATGCAATTTAACACATCACGAAATTAAAAGGTCTTGGAAGGGTCCTTCGTCACACCCGGACCTGGATCAAGTGGTATCAGAGCAGTCTTTGTGTGGATGTGAATTGCAACGTGAACAATGAAACATGTAGCAACAAAGGATGAAAAAGCGATCTACGAGACCATGCTCAAAATTTCAAAAAGGGTAGAGATAATGCGTGAAACTCTACAGAAAGAGACAGAGGAAAAGGAGCGATTGCAGCTTCAGTTGCAAGCCATGGAAGAGGCCTTGGAAGAACTGAAGCACAATAACCAAAGTCTTCAAATAGATAACACTGAATTGAATATGCTTCTACATGAAGAGAAAGAGGAGAAACATAGTTTGCTGCGACAACTGCAAGCAAGGGACGAGGCCTTGGAAAAACTCCAACATGACCCATGTGAGGTAAAATGTAATTCTTTGAATTCATGTATGTGTCCTGATGATGATTTCGCTGTTTTTGAAAATCATAACACATGAATTGGCTCCAAACTGTTGAAGAAAATGGGGTATGAAGGGAAAGGCTTGGGCATTAATGGCCAAGGCATTGTCAACCCCATCAAAGTGGAGGAATTACCCCATCAGGCAGGACTTGGGTATGTGAGAAAAGAATTTGGGGAATGCGCCAAAACAGCTAGCGAACCACCAACAACAGATGATGAGAAGCCCTCATTAGTTCTTTCCAAATCGATATAAGAGGTAAAAGATGTTGATTCCCTTTCAATTTCATCGTCACATAGTGTGATCTCTGTTGGAGATATGGAGATCCCAATTACAAGGACAAACATGAGGCTCCTTACAAGGAAGAGGCACGAGAAGGAAAAAGAACTTGGTGTCAATAACCAAGACATAACTCAACCATTGGAGGTTATGTAGAGACCTCAATTTGCAAGCTCGAGATACACTAAAGAAGAATGCTTGAAGGTGTTAGAGACATCTGATAGATCGTTGAAATGGTTGAGGAAAGAGAATGATGGGAAAATATCCCCATCATCCCATGGTAGTTTCCATTGCAAGGAAAGAGCTGAGGCAAGCTCTCATCGCCATAATGACATTAGAGACAGCAAGGGAAGGTATAACCACTTTCGATCTTCGAATGTTCATTTCGATTATTATCATGTTTTTAATGATGAGCGTAAAACATGGCATCGAAAAACATGTACCTTTTGTGGATTACATAACCATACATTTTCTAAGTGTTGGAAAAGAATGGCAGCACACAAAAGGATGAGGTGTGAAAGACCCTCACAACAGCAGGTAAAGAAACAGGTGGAGGAAGAAAACCCATCACAGTCATTGTCACAGAAGTGGCCATCAAAGAGCCACTTGTTGGAGGCTCCATCCAGAGCAGCGCCTTAAAGACAAAGCGTCGGTGCGTGAACTAGGTGAAGCAATTGTTCGACAAGGAAAACTTCCACAAGGAGGCAACCCATTCACCTTGATAAGTGAAAAATGGTTTCTACACATGTTGTCGTTTCATGGTCGTGCTTTTGTGAATCATTTGTTGCATTTTAAAATGTAAAAGTGATGATGTGTTTTCCATCACTTGTTCAGCAAAAATCATGTCTGGTCTTATTTGGTGTTGCATGTTGAATTGTGAAACCGATGTCATGTTTCCATCACTTGTCGAAGAAAAACAATAGTGTTTGGCCTTATTTTTGTAAATCATGTGTTGCAGTGATGATGTTTTTTTCATCACTTGTTGAAGCAACAATGATAGGTTGCCCTTGTTGTCGTAGCTGTGGTATTACATCCATCTTGATGTAAACTTGACCACCGAGTATGTGTTATAAACTCATGGCAAGTGTGGGAAGCTTGGGTCATCAGTTGGTCATGAAATTCAAGCACATAATCTGCAAAACAATGTACGATGGGTTGCAGAGGTTGCAAGTGTTGGCTCATCGCTTAAGGCTTCGAAGAACAAAGGTGAAGGAGATGGAAGCGAGACCTTTCATGACGCTTGTGATGTAGACAAGGTACAAAGAAGTTGCAAATTATTTTTCATGCTTTTGGAGGACCAAAAGCTCCTCAGTGGGGAGGATTGATCCAGGTGGATCCAGAGACACACACAAGATAAAGAGGACCCAGGAAAACTAAAAACTCAAAGTGTTTGGATTACACTTGAACTAGTACCAGAGCGTAGATATCGTTGTCTTGATCGTAGCAGTGCGAACGGTTCGTCAATCCGAGTCCGGATGAAGGAGATAGAGGCAGTCAAAGTTGGGTTGACTTTCTAATGATTGGGTAGGCTTAACAAAGACACAATTTGGCTTTTTCCGATGGATGTAATCCAGCCAAATCTAGC
Organism: Pinus taeda; assembly: GCA_000404065.3. Taxonomy (NCBI): domain Eukaryota; kingdom Viridiplantae; phylum Streptophyta; class Pinopsida; order Pinales; family Pinaceae; genus Pinus; species Pinus taeda. The sequence continues at coordinate 32,673 of APFE030792649.1, forward strand.
TAGATTCTAGGAAAAATTGTTGCCTGTTTAAAAGACCCCTTTGGTCCACAACCAAATTTCCAAAAAATAATAATAATTGTTATAAATAACAAAGAAAAAATTTTAAAAAGGGGGGTGGCGGGCCACCAACCCTGCCACCCCAACCCTCACCTACATATAACCAAAATATATATGGTGGACGGGTAGGCCACGACCCCCGGTCCCTCCCATGGAACCCAAGACAACGAAATGTACGGGGGTGGGCGGCCATGACCCTGCCCCCCACAACCGTCCCAACATCAAACAAAATATATGTACGGGGCAGGGCCGGCCCTTGTGGCATAGACCCAGCCCCAACACACAGCCACCGTGTATCACTAGAATGGTTGAGTGGGAGGAAGGTATGGTGGGCGGACCACCCAAGGCGGGCCCGACCCAACCAATTAAACATTATAAATAAACTTTGTTATGTAAAAAGGAGGCGGGGTTTGACCGCCCGACCTCCTCCCTATTAAATAGCTCCTCAACCAACTCAGCCAATAGTTTTATTGAGAAATCTGCCGCCGATTTTATATTTAAATGTAGTTTGTCAGTGCACCAAGAGGAAAAAGGAAATGCACACAGTTCGAGGCAGAATTTTGCAGGGGGGGCGAATTTTCACTTTGTCATATTTTGACAAATTTTATATGGTTTTAGCACTTCTCGATGCCATGAACGCAATGGCACTATCCATGTCTCCTTCATAGTTCTGCATTTTTCGGCCATTTTTCAGTATGGAGGTGGAACCATGACTGCTGTAGAAACAGGGAGTGGAATCGTGATCCTTGAAATTTCCTGAGGAGGTAATTTTTCTCCATGTCAGAATATAGTCAAGTTTATAGTCGTTTTTCATGGTTTTCCGTAAGGATCACAGTGGAAAGGTCATATTCACCTTTGGAGTTGCAGATTTCTAGTCCACCTATGGAGCAAAATCTTTGAGGAATCTAGGGGGAATCTAAAAGATTCCTTGAGCCCCAGATTCTCAATTTCTCAGAATTCAAAAATTGGACAGTCGATTTTGTATTATTCGACGCCAAAAATTTGATGGTGCATCAGATTTATCATTTTCTCATTCTATTCTTCAGACAATTTTCTAAGTGGAATGCAGGTGTCAGCATTCATGTGTGAGCAGCCATTTCCATGCAATTGATGTTGTGAGATCGATGGCACAAACAACTTCAGCAGTTTGACATCCGCTTCTTCATATGGCCCTTGGTTGTGAGGTACATGCAGTGTGTTCATGTACTTCTTTTGCTATGCATTGTGCTACACAAATCCCTGTTTGATGTTTGATGTGGGATCTTGTTTCTTACTCGTTTTTATGATTCCTTGCTTGATGTGATGCGGAATCATCTATGTGATGTACTTGTTGTCATGATTTGTCATGTTGTGTTTTGAGATACCTTTGTTGTATGTTGATGGGATACTCATGTTGTCATCATTCATGTTTGCATTGAGATCCCTTTATGCCATGTTGACAGGATGCTCATCATGCATGAGTTTGTGTCATACTGATAGGAGTCCTTTTGACTGAGAGTCCCTGTAGCGGAACATCTCTTGGAGCCACTCCTGCATGAGGGCATTTTCCTTGTATGATAGAGACATCACCTCTTATGTGCATCATCACTATTGACAGCACTTAATGCAGTGGCCTACACCATCTTGATACCGGGGCCCGGAGATGTAGTCCCTCCTGGACGAACTCTGTTATCAATGGCTTATGTTTTCATGTGTTGATGATTGACATGTTCCTCTTCTTTACAACATGTAGATGTATTCATTTATGTTCTTTTAAAAAATGCAATTTAACACATCACGAAAGTAAAAGGTCTTGGAAGGGTCCTTCGTCACACCCGGACCTAGATCAGAGGTGGTGTGGGCGGAGGTGGTATTTGCAGAAATCCTCGTCTTATCAACTGAATAGCACTTCGCAGAGAGACCTTCATGATCCCTTCTTCGTCTTCTCGTGGAGGTGAAATCAAGGGGCTATGCTCTAAACCCTTATTTCCTTCGTTTCTATAAATTCTTCAGCTTCGTGTAGACCCGAACATCAAGGTAACTGCATAACCCATTTTTCGCACAACATCATTTTAATCCAAGTATTCAGATATTTTACGTACTTACCTCGCAGTCCTTTGAGAAAGCGTCGCTCTGCCTTGCTATAGCTAATTGAGGTGTTTTCTAGTTAATTTAGTGTCCTAAATTGCTCTACATAAATTATCAATCCGAGTATCGTAAATTGATGAAGTGTTGGGCACCATATGTGCTTAGTTAATCTTTTTTCTTACTTCGTTGTTTTATAGTTTATGTTATTTTTGGGTTTTGTTTCTTATATTAGAATCTAATTTCTAAAGAAAAGAGAAAATGAAACAAATCAAAACTTTGAACAGTTAGATTAATCTAAGCCGACAAAATATTTAAGAAAAGAAATAAAGAAAAACAAATCAAGTCCCATTCATAACTTCACATATCACCAATTCCGTTCTTAAGGAACTAAAAAGACTCAATGAGACATGAACTTATGTAATGAGTATCCTACTAAGCAAAAAGAAAGAACGTGTAAAGAAAAACTAATCTACTGCGTTCTCTATGCTCCAATTCACTAATCGAAAAATAGGAAGACTACTTTCTTGGAATATTCTGTCAAACATAAATTACACAATTAGATAAATCTACAATCAACCGGTTGAACACAATTGTATGAATTAAAATTGCATGAATGGAAAATCTAAACTATCGAACTTGAAAGCAATAAAATGAAAAGCAAAGCCAATTATCTCACCTATAATCACAATATTTTGCCAATTAACTTCTAAAACGGTGTTAAGCTAAAGGCTCCGGAAATATCATCATATAGCATGAAAAAATGACATCTAACTATCTATTGCACACTAATGAAAAGCAAAGCCAATCATTCATCTATAATCCATATTTTCGCCATTTAACTTCTAAAACGTTGTTTTACTAAAGCTCCGAAATATCATCATTATGCATGAAAAGAATGACATCTAAACTATCTAATTGCACATAATTGAAAAGCAAAGCCAATCATCTCACCTATATCCAATATTTCGCCAATTAACTTCTAAAACGGTGTTAAGCTAAAGGCTCCGGAAATATCATCATATAGCATGAGAGACTAATCTAATAAGAAAATACAAGAAACATGTAAAGAAACCTAATCTACAATTAACCGGTTGAACACACTTGCATGAATTAAAATTGCATGAATGGAAAATCTAATCTATCAAACTTGAAAGCAACCCAATGACATACTTGAATGAAATCAAAGCAATACTACAAAATAAAATCTATTCTACCTTACATTCTAGTATGCTCCATGACATCTACTTCACATCTCCTTCCATGTTGAGAACATCAAAGCTTTATTCAAATTCTTCAAAATTACAAAGTACAACAAAGCTCTTCAAAGCTTTCCAAAGCCATCAAAGAAGAACTACTAGCTCCAAGCTAAAGAGCTACCACAAAGCTACAAGCTTAAGAACTAAAAAGCTAAGCTCCGAAATGAAGGAGAGAGATCTCCTATTTATAAAAAAAAATGAGAATCTATCTCATTAATGAGAGACCATGAATCTCTCCCTCTACCTCTAGAGTCCTAATCAAAATAGGAACTAATAAGACACATGTCTTCTTAGAGTTTCAATACAATTAGGAGATGTGACACATATCCTCATGATCCCATGATTCTCTCCACTCAAATTCGAATTTGGCCTTAGAGTGCCACATAATGGTCTTGTAGAAGCCTCCTTTTGACCTACACATGTCAACAATCTCAACCCACTTATTAGGTATAAGCATGTGCACATTATTTTCTAATTTTAACCACAAATACACTTAAAAATGATAAGAATTAATAAAGTTTGGAAAAACATTAAGTGTGGCCCAATGATAATGAAAGTGGGATGAATGTAGTGACATAGTAGTGAAATGGAGGTGAAATGGAGGTGACATAATGGACATAATAGTGAAAGTGTAATGGAAATGAATGACATTTTCAAGACCCAACAGGTGTCGACCACGAACTCAGTAACAAATCTTCCTATAATGTGATCGAACCAATGATCAATGGTGCATGATCTTATCCTTCGATGCTTCCAACCTTCACACCAACTCTAGGGTCCACACAATAGGACCGTCAAGCTTCCACCTTCCTTGCCTATCTGCTAGCTTCAAGATCCACTCGTATAGCTCAGTGGGGAAGGATGTGAAAAAGATTTTGTGGATCTCCATACACAGGTAGTTGTCTAGCCACTGTTCTTTTGACAGTCGTGGGTTTCTGTTCTCATGCGCCATGAACTCGTGAATTCTTCTGTCCAACCAGCCTTCAATTTCTTTCTTAGCTGGATTCCAGTGATACAACATCACACATTTCTTATGCAGATTCCTGTCGCAACAAGGGAACCATTTGTTGGCTTATGGGGGCCTGACCCAGGTTCAGCGTTAGGTAGCCAAACAAATCCCTACACTACTAGCCCTTTCGGCATCAGCCCACAGAGCGCCGATTGAAGTCTCACCTAAAGCAGTATGGAGGGATGCTGGAACCAAGTTTCTGCACCCTTGAGATGGTTTTGATGTCGATTTATTCCAACTATACCTGCCTTTGCGCAGGTTTCTTATCCCTCTTCTCTACCCTTGAGTACCTTTCCGAACTATTACAATTGGCTTCTGCACAGCCCTAACCAGGGGCTGAAGCCCTTTCGTGCTACTAAGGCAATGAACTACAATATCTCATATGCTACACTAAGTATCTTACTTATCTTATTAGAATATCTTAGTTAGCTTCGTGTAAACAGATGTTCTTACTTGTGTTTACTTAACCAATACAATTATACACATTCGCGCATCATATAAGCATTAGAAGTGAAGTTCATACCCGATATAACAGATGCATAAATAGGAAATAAATACGCAAAAATGATAGGAAACTACTCTTTATTAATACTTCCAAATGATTACAGACTCGACTCACCCTGCGCACTCAGCTACAGGGGTCTACGCACTCAGCTGTGGACTACTAGGCCTCTGTGCACTCAACTGCAAAGCCTCTACCTACCCTACAGCCCGAAACTTAGAATTACACTTCAGAGCTATCTCGCATACATCTTCATTGCTTAGACATTGTGTGTCATTGATTCTTTTTTATCTACTTAGAGCTTAGCTCTATTTATACAACTCCATGGTCTGCGGACCATGGGTAGATCTTCTACATATGACATTACATTATCAAAATAAGGGCGGACAACCCTATGACTCGTTAACAACTACGAGATTTGCGCCCACAAAATGCAGAGTCTTTACATTGGAATTACAACATTGGACCAAAATCTGGGCTCTAAGCCCCAAAACTGCCCTTGGGGGATCCCACACCCAACAAAAAGAACTCAATCGCTTGATCTAATTTATCTCT
>APFE030792654.1:0-10385 GCA_000404065.3 Pinus taeda
TATATATATATAATTTAGTAATATCAATCATCATAATTTTTTTTGTTTGTCAAGTGGTTTGAGTTCTTCAAAGATTACATCAGGAGTCATCAAAATCACTCGGGGATCACATCAAAATCACTCGGGGATCATACTGAGCCTAGGCCACACCAGCCCTTAACATGACTGGATTTTTTGCCCACAGAGTTTCGAACCAATGACATTCACATCACAGAGTGACTTAATAGTACACCCTATCACTGTCCCATGAGCATCAATCATGATATTTAACATTAACTTTTTATATATTTACTAAAAAAGTAAAAATAAATAAATAATTATGAATAATTTAGTAAATAAGCTGACCCATGTATTCTCTACTCAACACCCTCTGAACATCAAATCATTCATATTTTAAATTTTAATTTAATTTTATATATATTTCATATTTTTAAATATATAATATTCCTATTTCAATTATATGTTAATTTATATTTAAATTTAGTTTTAATATTAATAATTATAATACTAATATAAAATTATTATTATGATTTATTTAAAATAATAATTAATTTATAATTTTATCAACCTAAATAATTTTCAAATTATAATAAATTGAATACAATCAATTTATTATTGTATTAATTAAACTTTTCATTATTTTTACACTTATTATTTTTTAATGCAAAATGCCTTTACCTCATTTCATGTAGTCACCTCAATATCACTTCAACGGCTTGAATGACATTTACTTTTTATAAAATATCTCAATTTATGTTTAAAAGAAATAAAAAAAATTATGGAACATATAAAAATATAGTCAAGTAAAAATATCTCAATTTATGTTTAAAGGAATAAAAAAATTTATGAAACATATAAAAGTATGAGATATTTTAGTTAATTAAAAATATCTCAATTTATCTTTAAAAGAAATAAAAAATTTATGCAACATATTAAAATATGAGATATTTTAGTTAAATAAATATATTTATGTTTAAAAGAAATAAAACACATTTATGAAACATATATAAATGAGATATTTTTAGTTTAAAACCAACATAATGTAATATAAAATAACTTGTGATGAGACCCCATACTATCCTAAAATGAAACAGAATCATATATATATTATATATTATATATATATATATATAATTTTCAATATTTCGAAATACATTTTATTTATATTAATTAAATTTATAAAATGTTTGATTTTAACCTAACCTAATCTAAATGAAATAGAATCATATTTTTTTAATAAATACTATAATAATAATTATAATTATATATATTATATATATATATAATTTTACATATTTTGATAATAACAATTTTTATTTATATTATTAAATTTTATTAAACTGTGTTTGATTATTTAACCTAACTTAATCTAGTCTAGTCCCCTATCCATTAATAGTTTAAAAACAAAATAAGAAACATGCCATGAAACATGATGTAACAAAAAAATTATTAAATCCTACCCAACTTTGTGCTTGAATATCTAAACTAACCTCCCTCTATTTCTAGACATGATGTAAAAATTTTGTTTAGAGATTGGAAAATTTGACGTACAAGAGCCTGTCTTTTCTTGCCAGTGAAATCGTATGGGTTCATGGGCTCAATGAAGGCTTTTCCTATTTCCAACCCTATAACAAAGTAAATGTGCTCTAACATGCAAGCCAAATAGCGCTCGCCCTCTAAGTGATAGCACGTGAATCGAGATAGCAACGTGGAGAGAGAGGGGCAAGCGCTATTTGGCTTGCATGTCAGAGCGCATTTACTTTGTTATAGGGTTGGAAATAGGGCTTTCCCTCCATGAATACACACCACGAGAAGTTGATGGATGTCATCGAATGAGGATGATTGACGGAAGCAATGGAGGTCAACAAATGGTGAGAAACTGAGGCAAGTGGAGACGGGATGGGAACAATAGTAGAAAAGGTTGATGGGAGACCAAGATGGCAGAGGTGACCAGAGACGGATGAGTGCGAACGTTAAGGAGGTAAAATTGTTAAGCGGTTAGTTTATTTTTAAATGTTGAGATGGGTTTAATTGTTGATTCCTCTTAAAAAAAATTATTACTATAAGTCATAGTCAATTTTAACTTGAGATAAGATAACTTGGATTTTGGTTACTGACTTTTTTATTCTAATATTTTGATAATTATTTATATTTTCATGGTGTGTTAAAATAAAGCTCATGAGACTAGTCATCCATGGGGTCTTGGATAGATGGTGATCAAGTGTTTTGTTAAGGCACTCATGGATGTGAAGTCATTGGTTCAATTCCTTGCCCTGAATGGGGTGATATATTGGACATGATGAAGATCTCTTGTTGGTTTGAAGACTAATAAACAAAAAAAATGAAGACAAGGAAGTTAGCATTATTAAGTATATTTTTTGTCTATATAGATATGTAGAAATAAGGTGATATATTGAACATGATGAAGATGTCCTGTTGGTTTGTAGACTAAAAAACAAAAAAATTGAAGACAAGGAAGTTAGCATTATTAAGTATATTTTTTTTTTCTATATAGACATGTAGAAATAAAGAAAATATTTTACCCTCTAATTAGATTTACTATTTAGAGGATCAAATTTGAAGTGTTTGTTTTTAATCAATTCAAACAGTAACTTTGATGTGAAAGTAAGAAATATAACCCATATTATAAGTATAGATATGCCTTGATGTGGAGAGAATTTTATTCAAATGGTTAGCTATGTAGAAGATTTAACTTGAAATAATTATGATGTGTAAAAATAAGAAATTACTGACATAATGAGTGGATTTGCTACATAAATCATAAAATTTGTAACTATTGATTATAGTTAATTCAAACAACAAATTTGTTGTGGAAGTAAGGAAGATATTTCATGGCATGACCATATTTTACATTGATGTAGATGTAGAAAAGTTTGTTCAAATTGTTAATTACCTAGAGGATTGAAATCAAAGTAATTTTTTGGAATGGATCTGAATAAGAATCTTGAATATGTGATTGTAAGGAATAGAATTCATTGTTCAAGTATACCTCAAATATGTGGTATGAGGAAGATAGTTCATAGTTCAATTATACTTTTCCTTTATACAAAAGTAAGGAAATTAGTTCATAATTCAAGTATATCTTACTTTAATGTGGAGATAGGGAAGTTAGTTATAGATTATTCAAACAATAAACTTGAATACGTTGTTATAAAGAAAATAGTTCAAAGTTCACATATGTGTTTCTTTGATACAGAGGTAAGGAATATAATCCATAGTTCAAGTATACCTTATGAGGAAGATAGTTCATAGTTCAATTATACTTTTCCTTTATATTAAGGTAAGGAAAATAGTCCATAATTCAAGTATATCTTACCTTAATGTGGAGATATGGAAGTTAGTTATAGAATAATCAAACAATAAACTTGAATATGTTGTTATAAAGAAAATAGTTCAAAGCTCACATATGTGTTTCTTTGATATAGAGGTAAGGATGATAATTCATAGTTCAAGTATACCTCACCTTGATGTGGAGGTAAGTAAGATAGTCCACATGATGAGTCTAGTTTCAGACTCGAAACGTCGACCATAAAAATATGAGCACTGTGGAATATCCGAACTCCATTCAGAAGATAGTCCACAGTTCAAATATACCTCACCTTGACATGTAGGTAAGGAACTTTACTCAAATTTTAGGTGGACTAGCCATTTAAAAGATTGAACTTGAAAAAATTGTTTATAGTTTATTTGAACAACATATTTTATGTGGATGTAAAGAATATAGTTCATAATTCAAGTATACACTAACTTGAATAAAGAAGTCTTTAAGATAGGTATAGTGATTTATCAAGTGACTAACAAAGTTGAGATGACATACCAAATAGAGAAAGTCCTTACTAGTAGAGGGAACACAAGCAAAACCCATCATCCTCAAGGACGACTTGAAATCTTCTAAGTTTGAAAGGGGTGAAAAGCAGGATCAAAATGAGTCAATGGACTAACCTGCAAAGGCCAAGGCTTTGTCACCCATAGTTTGAAGCCTATCTTGTCTATTTATTTAAGTAGTTTTCATATATAGATATATGATATTATATCAATATGTTGCTTGGAGAAGAATTTTGATATCCAATTGATGGAAGACTTGGTTTTCATTGAGGCAAGCCTTCACAAAATATTATTGTAATACTTTGTATACAAGTTTTATAAAAATCATGGGAAAATCAATTTGATTTAACCATCAAACAAATTGATAGCCTCATCCTGTCAGAGACCATATATGCCATGATCTCACCATTAATTTTAACATTTAGCTAGAAAATATTTGGCATATATTTTGTCACATATTTGTAGAAATTTATTTTTAGTAAATGTGTTTTGCAAGGAACAACAAAAATATACTTCTTTATCTTCCTAAATATTCAACAAAGATATGAAATGAGGGACACCTTTTAGGGTTGTGCAATTTGCATGTTTTTTCTTTTTAAGTTGAAGGTTTGTAATTAGGAAGGGAATTCTTCAATACTTGGTTTTTCCTAAACTACAAGCTTCAGAAAATCAATTTTTCAGTTACATGTCATTATTACATATGTAGTTAGAAGTATTTAAAGATGGAGAAAGAAAGTTGAGGTGTGCACATCTCTTTCCATATGCCCATTTGGTGGTTGATAGGTAAATAAAATCAAGCCTAGAGTTGTATATTTCAAAAAATATGTATGGATTATTTTATTTGCCTAATTAATCGATTGATTGTATTTCAATCTCACTTAAGATTATGGGTTTCCAATCAATCAAATCAACATGCACTAATGACGCTAATAAATGGTGTGGGGTCTTACATTCCCTTAGACTCATATGAAGAAGAATCCAACCAACATCAAACTTCAACATTATGGGTGAAAAATAACTAAACCTTTCAACAAAAACAACCATGGGATTTTAGGTTTGAGACATACAAATAAGCATTGTGTGATTTGAATATAGGAGATTGGAAATCATGATGTTCAACACACACAATATGTTCATCAACCTTTTTTATGAGTTCATTCTTTTGCGAGGTAAATTTTGTCCTAATTTACTCAATTTTCAAAATTTTAATAACTTGGGTTGTCTTAAAATGGGCCAAAAGCCTTGAGTGGAAAGTTTCTTGCACAAAATTCATGTCAATAAGATGGAAGTCTAATTTATAGCATAATTCCTACTAGATTTGGGACGTGAGATTTCTAGTGGAAAGAATTTGGGTTTGTCCACTTACTAATTTACTATGTTCAACAATAATGAGGATGAAGATGAGCCCTAACTCATAATAAGAATTTTAGATGGCTTTCAACCTATAGTTGTCTAGTTGTGTGTGTTTGTTACATTCTATGTTTTCAAACAATAAGATATAATGATGAAATTTGGCCTCTCCTCATGGTTGCATAAATATGGGCACGTGGTTTATTTTTATGCACTCACATCCTAAGAAGATGATTGAATATTCACAAGTAGTTATGTTACCAAAGAAGTTAATAAAATGTCCCAAACATAAATTTATGATATTTTTTAGTCTTTCTATGAGCTCCTTATTTGTCTTCATCCCTTCCATTAGGAAATGAAATTTAAATGCCCCCATTTTAAATTTTTTTTTTTCAACCTTGTTTAGTTAGGACCCAAGTATCTACACAAATATAAGTTATATCATTAGGTTTTAAAGCAAACTAGGTCTTTAACCCATCCATCTAATTCTTCTAGAATTTAACCGTCGTTGGGATTTTTACTTTTCTCCTAAAGCCACTTTCCTAATTCATTAATTTTATCTTTGTCCATCTCAAGGCTCCATTCAAGGAAGATCCTCTCATCCTCCATGGCCTTTTCTTAGCCTTGGACGTATGCCTCAAAACCTAAATCATGAATCCCTCATGGAACGCACTCTAGGATTTTCCCTTTCCCATTCCTAGAGCTACTTGCATTTATTTTCATCCTAACAATGGAAGGATGAGTAACAAAGAAACCCAAGCCCCCTATGACTAAAGCAATGGAAAATTCAGAGACAACAAACCTAATCAAGATACCTAGGAAAAGAACCTTAAACATAGAGGATCTTCCAAAGAACACAAATGAACCACTTAAACCATATGAAGAAAACAAAATTTTACCCTCCTCACTCCAACCTAGAAACGAAATGCAAAATGAAGAACATATGCATAGGAAAGTAAGAAAACAAACTTAAGACCTCACACCAATAATTCTCAAAAGTGTTTGTAAACTATTTTTACCATGGAGGCCATTATCATTTACTAAGACTTCTTGAGCTTCCTTAAATACGATTGCCACCATTAAACATCCATTCATCCATTCTCTCTAGAGGAATCCTTATGTTGAGCCACAATCAATTTTTCACCTCAACTTTATCATGGAGGCATCCTTTATTACACCTCCATAAATTTATGCACCTTCCTTTCAACAGATTAGGTATCAAATCTATATACTTCCTCACATCCTCCTTAACTAAGTTACCATTTTAGCATTAGCTGGTAGGGATTTATCCTTCATCCTGAAACATCACTCATACCTATTTTTTATTTCCAACAAGCTAATGGATAGGACATCAAATATTAATGTAATGCAAGGTGGCAGTGAATTAACTGTATAGGTGGTTAGGACACCCACTTGTTGATACCCCATCCAAGGGTGTTTTTTATAAAATTTATATAAAATACAGTGTAATATAAATGTTCTATACTTTTTCCCTTTTTGGGACATGTTTGTCGATGAGTTTTGCCAAAAATTGAGTCAAAACTATTGGAATGGTATATTTGAATTGTTAAATTTGTACATAATGATTGTTCTATAAGTTTTTAAAATCTATGAATCATTTTATGTGTTCATAAATGAATTTTAAATAACAAGAAATAACAATCTCACAAACATTCGATTGCAATATTCCAACAAAAAGGACAAAAATGTATAATATCTAGATTTCACTTAAAAATATATTCAAAATTTAATTATTTTGAAAAAAAAAAATTATCACTTCTAAAATATGTCTATATTTTTAATTAGTAGAAGACAAAAAAATGGACTTAAATCAATGATACCTTGAGATTGGCATGTCTCTACTCTTGCTAAGTCATAAGTTATTTGTATATATGGTTGTGTTGTTAGATATACTCTTGGTGTTATAGTGACAACTCGTAGATTTGATTTGGGCCTCACCCAGATTACTCCAATGAGTTACTAGTTCACCATGGTGTGTGTGTGTGTGTGTGTGTGTGTGTGTGTCAATTGGGTTTATCTTGGGTGGTTGGGAGGAATGATTGGGATTCTCCCCACCTTAAGTTCAACTTGGACGAGACTATTTCTTCTTGGTTAAAATACATTTTTGAATGCATAAATAAATTCATCACCTTGAAAAACCCTAAAACACTCGAAATTTGCAATTTAATAGCTTAGAGTTATGATTCTATCAAATTTTGATAAAACTAACATATATAGTGTCCTAAAAAAATACAATTTTATCTATTAACTATATATACATTCAACATTAATGTATAAATATCAATATATATCACCAACATTAACATGTAAATATCAATATAATACCAATATTAACATACACATATCAATATGTAACACCAACATTAATATTAATGTAAATATCAAATTAATATGTTGATATCAATATAATAATAATAATAATAATAGCCCCAAGAGTTAGCTCAATCGGTCAAATCAAGTGCATTGCCAATGGGAGGTCACGGGGTCGAATCCCGAAACCCTTCGGGTGGTGTACCCTAGACGTAGTGACTACCCACTGACCTCCAGTAAGTGAAAAAAAATCAATATAATAATAATAAGTGTTATAACATGCATTGGATTTAGTATAGAATTCAAAGCACATCAATCCACATCAATCATAATTATACAATAATTTATTTGAATAATAAAATAATTTATAAGCACTAATATGTAGGTATCAATATAGTGATGTTAGGTGTAGTGAGTTATTGATGATAGAGAGAAATAACAACAAACAGTATTGATAATCATTTATTTTACATATATTTTTTTTTAAAATGAACATTTTGGATAATTAAGTTATTATTGAATTAAATATTCAATAAAATGACAAATATTTTGAATTATTTAAATATAAGAAATTAGTATAATTCAATAAATGAATAGTGGTAGAGTCATACCAGCATGGATTGATAAGAACCAGCACATTTATGTAAATGTCAATATAGTAATCATAGGCATCATGGTAAGCATAATATTGATAGAGAAGTCAAAACCTATTAATTTTAAATGTATAATGAGTTATTTAAATTAGTTTAGATTAATTTTAATTTATGATTTATTAAGTGTATAGAAGGATCAAATCTTTCAAGGTGTATTTTTTTTTAAGTGTAAAAGAGATTTGATCTCTTGGTGCTTTATAGATCCGAATTTAAGATAGATCTATCATGAGTTCTCATAAATTTGGAGCTAAAAAATAACTTTACCGAGTCAAATTTACTTTAACTACCTGATAACAATTACAATATTTTTTTAATTTAAAATTATTTTTATTTAAATAAGATTATTTTTATTATTTTATTATTTTTCTCACAAAACATTACATCTCTTCCATATTGAATTCACAATAATAACTACTATAATCATATCAGTTAATAATTTGTAAATATCAATATATCCAATATCAAACACTTACCAACTTACCAAGCAAACACTCTTACAAAACACATATGACTATATATCCTCACATAAGAAAATTTGTCATCTAACATTTCTCTTATTAAGAAATAGGTCAAATTAACGAACCATTAGTAATGAAATGGCATTTGTATTATGAATATGACTATATATCCTCACATAAGAAAATTTGTCATCTAACATTTCTCTTATTAAGAAATAGGTCAAATTAACGAACCATTAGTAATGAAATGGCATTTGTATTATGAATTTGGTAAGTGGACATTATAGTTCTCTTTCTCGCCTGAGAGCTATTAACCTTTTTTAAATGTATTTTAAATCTTATATGGAAATAGAATTTTATTTTTTTCACAAAAATTACAAATACAATAATTAAAATTAAAATGAAATTCTATAATTAAATATTTTTATATTATTATTAAAATATATTTATTTTCTTGTAATTGGATTATTTTTGTAGTTGGGAGAGATATTAAGATCTTTCTCAGCTAATTTCAATTCTAGCATAGTAATATGATGAGTTGATGTGATGGTTTTCACAGTATGTTGTTGAAATGATAATCTTATGAAGCCGAAATAATTCCACTCCTCATATGAAAACAAAAGTTATTTATAGTTAGAATTATATGATAAGTGGAGGTGAATCTATCCAATATAACAACTGAAACATGTTATACTCTCACATGAATAATAAAGTTTTATAGTTAAGATTTAATATGATAAAATGGAGATTAATCTCTATAATTAAAAATATTATTACATTGTATTTTAAAATTATTATATATTAAACTATTATTCCTTTAATAACAATAATAATAATCTAAATTAATTTTTTCTTTTTTTAAATGCTAGATAATGTGAAATATACATTAATATTGTTTAGATGCTTATTATTAATTTACCAATTATTAATTTATAATAATCTAATAATAATGTACAAAAAACATAAAATAAATAAAAATACATTAATTTTAATAATTAAATAATTATTTTCATAATCAAATAATTTTTAATTTTAAATAAAATTTAATTATTATTACATGGTTTAGATATGAATTTAAAAGTTCAATTATTTATTCAAAATGCATATAAATACAGCGATTTTGATGTTCTAATCCTCTCATTTCTTATTTAAGTTTTTAATGAAACGAAAATCAATAATAGAGCTAATTCCGACCCTTCAAGGGCCCATCTAGAAATCACACTAATGAAAAGCAATAGTGGAGGTATCGACCCTACCCTATTTTATCCATCGAGGCCCATCTA
The DNA here is from genome assembly GCA_000404065.3 of Pinus taeda. Taxonomy (NCBI): domain Eukaryota; kingdom Viridiplantae; phylum Streptophyta; class Pinopsida; order Pinales; family Pinaceae; genus Pinus; species Pinus taeda. Next base: position 9,922 of record APFE030792654.1, read on the forward strand.
GAAATCACACTAATAAAAAGCAAATAGTGGAGATATCCATACGCCAAGTTAAAAAGCAATAGTGGATTAATCCCATTTAGATTCATATCCATAGCCAAACATAGAACAGAACTAGTAACTTTATTATGAAATGATTGTTAGAACTAGTACCTTTTTTATGAAATGATTATTTGTTAGGATGAATTATTTGACTACTTTTAAATAAAAATATTATAGTTTATTAGATGAAATTAAAAATATTATGCATAGTTGATAAAAATATTATAGTTTATCAGATTAAATGATAAAATATTATTAACAGTTTAAATGTTTTAATTTCAAAAATGTAATTTTGAGTTATTAAATTTATATAATTTAAGTACTTTAATAATCTATTAAAGCTTTAAATTTATTTGTTTGTTTTAAATGTAATTTAAATAATAAAAAATTGTGATTTAGTAAAAAAAATTGTATTATTAAATTTT
>APFE030792655.1:0-11135 GCA_000404065.3 Pinus taeda
GACAACGTTGACTTTTACAGAATTGACTTGGGTTGATTCATCTACTGGTTGGAGGGTTGTTGTGACACATCTGGGCTGGCTGACCAAAGGAGACTTTGCTGGTTGAAGCATCCTGTTGACCGCCGAAACGAACACACACATTTTTCCTGTTTCTGATTTGGCTTCTGTAAGATCTGCTTATATGTTCTATCTGCATTTTGCTTAACTACTTGTATGATTGCTGTGAGAAAAGTGAAATTGCTCTTAGCATAGAACATCTACAAAACTTTACAAAATTTGATGATATTTAGGTCTAATGCAATAATCATAACCATCAAATGAGTTGTCCAAAGTGTAATTTGGCCCTAGTTTCCAATTTTCACACTCCTTCTCAACTACGGAGAATTCCACCTGCCGATCCATCCATCATCATCGATCATCATGCCATCCTGTCGTCATGTACCATCTCTGTATCTCATCTCATCTCTGCTCTGATGAATACTGATATGAATAATGAAGAAGAATCGATCGAGAGTGAGTCACAAGACATTACCACTCTCCACTGACAAAAGTAAGTCCAAAGGTAGAACCTTAATCAGACTTGATCCCAAATCAAGTTGTTGAACACCATGCGTCCTAGATATAGGAGTACGACAATACATGATGCGTCCATCAGTAGTGCTATGGTCCTTATCCACTTTTCCCAAATCATTGGCCAGATGAGAGGTACTTCCCATGAGTCTCGGACTACATGGGTAGGATGTATGCTGGGGCATCAACAGGAGAAGGTGAACTACTCATCCTACTCATATGCCATAGGAGAAGGTGAACCACTCATCCTATGCATATGTCAATCATAGAGGAAGTTGAACCACTCACCCTTCATACGTGTCACCAATCGTAGGGGAAGGTGAACCAATCACCCTGCACACGTCAACCATCATGGGGTATCACAGGGGAAGGTGAACCACTCACCCTGTACACAACGCACCTATAGGGAAAGGCGAACCACTCACCCCATGGTCGCTCATAGCTCCAAGAAGTACCCCAAGCCCCTTTGAGCTCCCAAAGCTCAATGTCCAACTAAAGCGGAACCCTCATGGGAGGGTTTTTCCATGACTTCAAGTCTCTCTCGGAAGGCTAAGTATTTGACCTTCTTTAAGGGCTTCGTGAGGATGTCTGCGACCTCATCAATCTTGATGTGTTGGAGCCTTATTGCTTCTCGCTGTACCATATCCTAGATAAAGTGATACCTGATATCAATGTGCTTGGAGCGGTCATGGAACACAAATCCCACTCCGGTTGTTGCAAAAGATCATAGTGGTATCCTGCACGTGCTCAAATAACACTAAAGAGATTTCTCAAGAAAACAACTTCACAACAGGCCACACTAGCTGCAATGTATTTGGCCTTGGCAATGCTTAGAGTAACTGATTTCTGCTTCTTGCTCATCCAAGAAATTGAAGGAGACCCCAATGAGAAACAACATTTAGACGTGCTTTTGCGATCCATCACACTGTTAGCGCAACCGGTATCAGTGTTGATTTTTGAGGAGCTGGGAGGTACTCCAAGCCCTAGGGTTTGGTGTTTGGAGGGCAAAGTGCCACAAGATTCACTTATGGGCTTGGAACCCAAGCATGGGGTTTTGCACCCATTGGGATTTGGGCCAAAACCATGAAGAATTTGAGCATGAGAAAATTTGAGGTGATAGAGCTTGGCGTGCCGATTCCAATGCTTCGAAGATCACTCAAATCAAAGCTCTAGAAATGAAGTTATGAATTTTTGAAATCTAAGTGGGTTTGCACATGAAGAATCTAGGTCGGCTTGGTGTTAAGAAGGCATGTGACAGTTGCACAAGCCCTTGTTAGACGTTTTGAGGAGCCCTATTTATGTGTATAAATAAGAGGTGAGTGGAGGTCATTTAGGCCATCCAAAAGTGCAACACAACACAAGTGTGCAACTTCTAGAGGAGGAGGCTCTGTTGATTTAGCCACAGCAAGGAAGAGGCAGTTCAGCATGGGAGAAAGAGGGTTGTTTTAGGGCCTGTTTCAGGGTGACCAAGTGCTGGAAGGAGGGTCGAGTTCCCTTGTTGAAGAGTCGCAACCAAAGGACTATTTTGAGGGCCATTTGTGAGGGGTGCAGACCGTAGGAAGGCAGCCGCAGCCCTACACAGTCTTCCTTTAGGATGCTGCTGCCATGAAGGGAGGGTCGAGTATGTTGTGAGGGCTAGACGTTGCCCAAAATTGTAGCGTTGAGGGTCAGCCTCCCATCAAAGGACACCCGCAGTTGTGGAGAGCATTTATTGGCTAGAGAATAACGCTGCAAGGGTCTGTTTGTCTTGCCCTAGCTAGACTGAAGTCAACAACAGAGGACAGACCTTAAAACAATAAGCAAGGGAATGCTTTTCTTGTAGGTGTTGGGTCAAAGTTTTGACCAGTTTTGGATCAAATTGTAGAGCAGCATGTGGGAGCCAAGTGTTGGAGTTGTCTTGGGCGAGAAGAAACTCCAACTAGGTGTAGATCTTGCAGCGATTCTATAGGGTGCCATTGGTTTGGTGGAGGGTAGTGTGTTAGCTACCCAAAGTAGCCCTAGACAAGCTATCTTGAAGTGACGAAGAAGAGTTGAAGGTTGGGTGAAGATTGGTGCCAAAAGTGCAACACTTTGGTGGACAAAAGTGACTGCTAGCCTGGCAGATTGGAGCTCGGGAATTGGCCAGCCTAGAGAGCAGATTGGATCAACCCGTGTACATGCAACAAAAGTGACTTGCAGCAATGTTAGGTGGCAACCCTTCTGGAGTCTCGATGTGTTGTCCTTTGAAGGACTAAGGGGTAGCTAGTGAGTAGTATGAGAGCGAAGGACCGACAGGACAAGATACGACATAAAAGCTGCAATGAAATTTGTCATTGTATCTTGTATACCATAGATTGTTGTATCACCTAGATTTGGTTTAATATAACGAAGATTGGGTTGTACATTATTGTATAATTTTGTTAAAAATTGTGTATACTTGTGCATATGTGATTTACTGCTTTATATTTTCCTTTGTCCAAAATAGTTCTTGTTGAGATTCTCGGTTTGGTAGTGTTAGAGACCTTAAGATTTTAACCTAAACCCAAGATCGTGGAAATTCAACATGGTATAAGAGCGTGTCTGAGCTACTTTGGAAGTCAGTGAATCAGAGTTGTGCACGACGAAGTACAACTTAAAAGGGAGTTGGTCACATTGTAGGTGACAATGTCGAAGTTGCATGTTGGTACCCGGTGTGAGGACATGTTGGAGGGATTGTCCAACTATAGTCCATGGAAGGAGAGGATCACATTGGTCTTGCAGGGCAACATGATCTGGGAGTTCGCCGAGAAAGCCATCAAGAAGCTAGCTGAGCCAAAGGAGCTGGAAGTGTATGAGGATTTGGATACAACAGCAAGATTGATCATCCTAGATGGTGTGAAGGATGCCCTAATACCTCATTTGTCCGGGAAGAACACCGCACACGAGATTTGGATGACTCTTCAGAATTTGTTCCAGAATAAAAACGATAACGAGGTATTGGTATTGGAGGATAAGTTGAAGTCCACTTAGATGATAAAGGGTGAAGGAGTGACTTCGTATCTGACGAGATTATCTCAGGTCAGAGATGAGTTTGTTGCTGTCGGTGTGACTATTTTAGATGGAGATATGGTGAGGATTGCTTTGAAAGGGTTCACCGAGGAATGAAAGCCTTCATCAAATGGATTGTTGCCAGAGAGAAGTTGCCAGACTTGAATAGGCTATGGGGTGACTTCATTCAAGAAGAGTTGCGAGAAGAGGATCTTCATCCAAAGAAGAAGACTTTCGATGATGATGTGGCACTTGCAGCGCGAATGGAGGGTAAGCAGAAGAAGGACTTGAGTAAGGTCAAGTGTTTCAACTGTGGCGAGATGGGTCATTTTTTGTTGAGATGTCCGATGAAGAAGAAGGGAGATGACGAGAAGAATAAAGGAAACCAAGTCGCCAATGTTGCCACTTCTGCTGATATAGATGATCTCACTAGGATATTGGAGGAGGAGGACTTTGCCATGATCTCTCATCTTTCGCAGGGTACTATCGATGAGGATGGATGGTATGTGGACAATGGTGCGACGAAAAATATGACAGGGTCACAAGAGGTTTTTGAGACTCTAGCTGAATGGGACTCTAAGTTGCACATGGTGTTGGGCAACAAGAGTCAGAAGGAGATCCAAGGATTGAGGGTTGTGCCATTTAGGATGGAGACAGGACGAGTGATGCGGGTCCAGGATGTATTGTTTGTACTAGGGCTCAGATATTGCATGATTTCTGTCTCGATGATCGAGAAGAAGGGGTTTGAGGTCTTGTTCCAGGATGGGAAGGCAAGACTTAGGCCTAGAGGCTCTAGCTCTGCTGGTATCGTGGTTGGAGTTAGAGTGCATGGTTTATACAGGCTAAAGGGCAAGCCTATTGGATCATGAGAAGCAGGTGGAGCAGGTGCAGGTGCAGGCTTTCGAGGAGCAGGTACAGGTTCCTGAGATGAAGGTCCAAGTTTTAGAGACTCAGAGGGAGTTGAGTTCGAGAGGGAGCTTGCAGGTTCAGAGGGAGACTTTGCAACCTAAGAAGAGCACATGGTAAGTGGGGAACACGAGTGCTCGAACAACTGCCAAGAAGGAATCATGGAAGGATTGGAAAGTGATACAGGAAAAGAAGAAGAGGCATGGTACTTCCAGCAATGACAATGACACTTCCGAGAGAGGCATAGTCCACAGAACAAGGATTGCTGCAATTATGAGCTCCAAGAGTTGGGAAAGTGTTGCAAGTAGTAATGATGATGATGAGTTACTTCCTAGTCTTGGAAGTACCTCCCTCGCTAAGAGGGAGTGTTGATTTTTGAGTAGATTGGGAGGTACTCCAAACCCTAGGGTTTGGGGTTTGGAGGGAAAAGCGCCACAAGAGTCATTTGTGGGCTTGGAATCCAAGCATGGGGTTTTTCACCCATCGAGATTTGGGCCAAAACCACGAAAAATTTGAGCATGAGAAAATTTGAGGCGATAGAGCTTGGCGTGCTGACTCCAACGCGTCAAAGATCACTCAAATCAGAGCTCTAGAAATGAAGTTATGAATTTTTGAAATCTAAGTGTGGGTTTGTACACGAGGAATCTAGGTCGGCTTGGTGTTAAGAAGGCATGTGATAGTTGTACAAGCCCTTGTTAGACATTTTGAGGAGTCCTCTTTATGTGTATAAATAAGAGGTGAGTGGAGGTCATTTAGGCCATCCAAAAGTGCAATACAACACAAGTGTGCAACTCGTAAAGGAGGAGGCTCTTTTGATTTAGCCGCAGAAAGGAAGAGGCAGTTGAGCGTAGGAGAAAGAGGGTTGTTTTAGGGCCTGTTTCAGGGTGACCAAGTGTTGGAAGGAGGGCTGAGTTCCCTTGCTGAAGAGCCGCAACCAAAGGGCTGTTTTGAGGGCCATTTGTGAGGGGTGCAGACCCTTAGGAAGGCAGCCACAACTTTACACAGTCTTCCTGTAGGATGCCTCAACCATGAAAGGAGGGCTGAGTATGTTGTGAGGGCTAGAAGTTGCCCATAATTGCTGCGTTGAGGGCCAACCTCCCATCAAAGGACACCTGCAACTGTGGAGAGCATTTATGGGCTAGAGAATAGGGTTGCAAGGGATTATTTGTCTTGCCCTAGCTAGACTGAAGTCAACAACACAGAACAATCCTCAAAACAGTGAGCAAAGAAATGTTTTTCTTGTAGATGTTGGGTCAAAGATTTGACCAGTTTTGGATCAGATTGTATAGCAACCTGTGGGAGCCTAGTGTTGGAGTTGTCTTGGGCGAGAAGAAATTCGAACTAGGTGCGGATCTTGCAGTGATTGTATTGGGTGCCATTGGTCTGGTGGAGGGTAGCGTGTTGGCTGCCCAAAGTAGCCTTAGACAAGTTATCTTGAAGTGACGAAGAAGAGCTGAAGGTTGTGGGAAGATTGGTGCTGAAAGTGCATCACTTTGATGGACAAACGCGACTGCTAGCCTAACAGATTGGAGCTCGGGAATTGGCCAACCTAGAGAGCATATTAGATCAGCCCGTGGACATGCAGTAGAAGCAACTTGTAACAGTGTTAGGTGGCAACCCTCTTGGAGTCTTGATGTGTTGTCCTTTGAAGGACTAAGGGGCAACTGGCAACTAGTGAGTAGTACAGGAGCAAAGGACCGATAGGACAAGATATGACATAGACGCTGCAACAAAGTTTGTCATTGTATCTTGTATACCATAGACTGTTGTATTACTCAGATTTGGTTTAATATAATGAAGATTGGGTTGTACATTATTGTACAATTTTATTAAAAAATGTGTATACTTGTGCGTATGTGATTTACTGCTTTATATTGTCCGCTGTGCAAAGTAGTTCTTGTTGAAATTCTTGGTTTGGTAGGTTAAAGATCTTAAGATTCTAACCTATACCCAAGATCATGGAAATTCAACGATTAGTATATCCATGTAGCCTCAAAATTCCAGTAGTGTATCTCAGTCCATAGTTGATTATGGCATGGAGATATCTCAAGAGATTCTTAGCAGCAATCCAATGTATGTGATGAGGCTCGACCATAAATTGACTTAATGTATTCACAACAAAGCATATCTCCGGACGAGAGTTTACCAGGGACATAAGGGCCCCAACAAGTTTTCTATATTCAGAAGGGTTTGCCAATTCACGCCCAACAACACTTCAACATAGCTTCTTGAAGTTGAGTTCCATCGAAGTACACACAAAATTGTAATCCACCATCTCACATCTCTTGAGTAGCTTCACAATGTATTTTCCTTGAGAAAGGAAAATCTCACTTGGCTTTTGCTAGGTCTCCAAGCCTAGGAAGTAGTGCATCAGTCCTAGGTCCTTCATCTAGATCTTGAAAGCCAACTCCCTCTTGCATTGATAAATGAGAGGGTCTACACCTCTCAGAAAGAGATTATCTACATAAAGGACCAAAATGAGAGGCATGTCCTTTTCAACCTCGAAGTATAGGTTAGGATCAACATCGCTCCTTGTAAATCCCAACTTCATAAGATAGCTATCATTCTCTTATACCAAGCCCTAGGGGCTTGCTTCAACCCATAGGGGGCTTTCTTCAACCTACATACGTGTGTCCTTCGATCTTGTACTTCGAACTCGTGAGGTTGTTCCAAGTAGACTTCCTTCTTAAGCGAGTAATGCAAGAAAGCAGTTTTAATGTCCATTTGATGTAGGATCCATCCTTGAGTGGTAGCGAGAGCAATAATAGATCAGATTGTGGTATATCGGGCAACCAGTGCAAATATCTCGTCATAATCCACTCCTTCCTTTTGAGAGAAGCCTCGAGCAACGAACCTATCGTTATACTTTTCAACACTCTCGTCAACTCCATGTTTTATTTTGTAAATCCATTTAGAGGTGATCGCAAACTTGTAGGTTTTAACCCCGTACAAAAATTACCTGCATATGAATTCTAGAACACAAAAAATAAACAATGCAAGAGCATAACACATAAAACACAAATACACAGAGATTTTCCCCTAGATCCCAAAACCGGGACTACCAGCTTGATCTTTCATTATGTTTCTTTCAATGTTACAATACATATTTATACATGCCGAAGCATCCAATACCATGGACCTAAAACCATCGCGTCCAAAACCATGGATCGAAAACCATCGCGTCCAAAACCATGTGCGAAAATCATGCACAAAACCATAGGTAGGTCCGCCCAACCTAATATAAGGTCCAAAAACAAAATTTTCTGGGGCGCTGCCCCAGACCCCATAGAGTGGGGTTACTTGCACTCCTCAAACCCCTTATGACTCCCCCCATTATGTAATCAACACAACGAAGGGGGAGCTCTGCCCCTCTTCTAACCCCCCGATTAACTATGTGGGCTAGTCATGGAAAGAATATAACACAACCCAACATTCTCCCACTTGTTGTTTTCTTTCCACAGGGGGCCACAAGAGAGTTTAGTCATTTATCTAGCCCTGCAATGCCCATTGTTTCTCTACACCAAGAGAATTTCTCAAGGCTCATAGATTTTGTCAATGCATCTGCAGTATTCTTCAAAATGTCCACATTTACTAGCAACACCTTTTTGCTTTCTATCATATCCCTCACAAAGTGATACTGAACATCAATGTGCTTTGTCTTTGGATGATATGCAGGGTTCTTTGCCAAGAAAATTGTACTTTGGCTGTCACAATGTATCCTTATAGCTCCTTGTACTAACCCCATATTCGAACACAATCTCTGCAACCAAACCGCCTCCTTGCTTGCATGAGTGGCTGCCATGTATTCTGCCTCTGTAGTTGATAGTGCCACTACAGATTGTTTCTTACTCATCCAACTGACTGCACCTCTAAATAGGTTAAATACATACCCACTTGTAGATCTTCTCTGATCCAGATCTCTAGCCAAATTTGCATCAACAAAGCCACGAGTATCCAATACTCTGTCCAATCCTGGTCTTCCTTGGTAGCACAAACCATAATCACTAGTGCCACGCAAATACCTGAAAATCCGCTTTACTACTGTCCAATGCTCCTTCCCTAGTTTTGACATAATCCTGCTCAATACTCCCATTGCATGTGCAACGTCTGGTCTAATACAAACCATCGCATACATCAGGCGATTTACTACACTTGCATATGGAACACGGGACATGTCCTTTTCCTCTTTTTGTGTCTTGGGACACTGTTCAACAGATAACTTTACACCTACATGAATAGGAACCTTCACCGGTTTACTATCTTGCATATTAAACCTCTGCAATATTGTCTCAACATACTTTCTCTGGTTTAACCAGAGCTTCTTCTTTGTCCGATCTCTTTTATTTTCCACGCCCAAAATATAGTTTGTAGCACCAAGATCTTTCATGTCGAATTTGGAGGACAAATGGGTCTTCAAATCCTGGATAATTTCTTTGTCATTTCCAACCAACAACATATCATCCACATACAAGACCAGAGAAATAAGACAGTCACCAATTAATTTTAAATACACACAGTGATCTGCTTTGCTTCTGGTGAAGCCAAGTCCCCGAATAAATGTATCAAATTTCTGATACCACATCCTTGGTCATTGTTTTAACCCATACAAAGACTTCTTTAACTTGCATACCAGTTCTTTTTTACACTTCACCGCAAAGCCTTCAGTTTGCTTCATGTAGATCTCCTCTTTTAGATCCCTGTGAAGAAATGTTGTCTTTACATCCATTTGTTCTACCTCAAAATCAAAAGCAGCAACAACATATAAAAGTAATCTAATAGAAGTTACCTTGGCAATAGGAGAAAAAATATCACCAAAATCAATTCCCAGCCCTTGGGAATAACCTTTTGCTACCAACCGAGCTTTGTATTTCTCCATCTTTCATTTTGCATTTGTCTTCTTCTTGAACACCCATTTGCTGCCAATGGGTTTCTTTCCAGTCGGCAACTCCACTAGATCCCAAGCCTCATTTTTGTGCAAAGATGCCATTTTATCAACCATGGCCTCTTTCTAGAGTTTTCCATCCTTTGAATCTACTGTTTTCTTCATAGTTTTGGGATCATCATCAGTGATAGATAAAGCAAAATTTGAACAAAAAACAGATGGACTATACCTTTCTGGCTTCCTTCTTTCTCGAACTGATCTTCTTACACTCGGAGTTTGTGGCTCTTCATCTTCTGATTCCTTCTCTGCTGTAGAGTCTGATTCTTCCTCTTTTAGCTCAAACTCTATCTTCTCAGGTTCCTTTGGTTGGACTTCATGTTTAATAACATCTTTCACCTCTTTAAACACCAGATCTCGGTTGTACACAACTTTCCTTGTTACTGGGATCCAAAACTTATAACCCTTTAAACCATCCTTATACCCAATAAAGATGCACTTTTCAGATTTACTATCCAACTTGGTTCATTTCTCCTTTGGAACGTGTACATATACATCACATCCAAATACCCTCAGATGTGAAAGAGAGGGTTTCTTACCAGTCCATACCTCTTGTGGAGTTTTATCCTCCAACGCTGATGAAGGTGATCTGTTGGCCAGGTAACATGCTGTCTCCATCACCTCTGCCCAGAATTCTTGTCCTAACCCAACACAGGTGAGCATGCTTTTTGCCCTTTTCATCAACGTCTTGTTCATTTTTTCTGCAACTCCATTTTGCTGAGGTGTATATGGAGTCGTCTTCTGCCGTGCTATACCACACTTCTTACATAATTCTTCAAATTCCTTACTGTAAAACTCTCCACCGTTATCTGTCCTCAGCACCTTTATCTTCTTCTCTGTCGGGTTTTTCACCAGAGCCTTAAATTCTTTAAACTTGTCAAAGACTTCAGGTTTTTTCTTAAGGAAATATATCCATGTATTCCTTGAGAAGTCATCTATAAATGATACATAGTACACAGACTTACCCAGTGATGGAACCTTCACAGGTCCAAACACATCACTGTGCACAAGCTCTAATATCTGTTTCGCCCTCTTACCACCAGAGGGGAAACTTAACCGATTTTGCTTCCCATATACACAATTTTCACAGAAATCAAAATCCAAAGAGCTATTACTCATACCTTTTACCATACCTTTACCATGACGTATTCGAAGGCCCTTCTCTCCAATATGTCCAAGCCTTTGATGCCACAGCATGGTCTTCTCTTCAGAGACCACTAGATTTTTTGCTCCACTTTCAGAAACCACAGAACTGTGGCACCCATCAACAATAGTGCTACCTTGTAGCTTGTACAGAGTTCCAATTCGAACTCCTTGCATCAATACCAGTGCCCCTCGAACCATCTTGCAGGTATGCTTCTCGAACACTGTTTTTACACCTGCATCATCCAGCTTGCTTACAGAAATCAGATTTTTGGCTAATGCAGGAATATGCAGAACACTCGGAAGTGTTCTAACTTTTCCACCTTGCAACTTCAACTTTACTTTTCCGCGACCAACGATTCTAGCTTTTTTGTCATCCCCCAAGAAAACATCACCACCATCATATTTTTCATACTCGCAGAACCACTTTCTATGGGGAGTGAAGTGAAAGGATGCACTTGAGTCAATCAACCATGCCTCATGATCTACATGTGTACTGGAAGAAGCCAAGTACATATCCCCACCTTCATCTAAGGTGGTTTTCGCCTCTGCAGAAGGAGCATCATCAAAT